>NDFZ01003766.1:18605-36143 GCA_002192655.3 Mamestra configurata
GCCCGCAGTGAGTGTAGTGTGAGCGAGCGCGACTGTGGCGCGATGATCGCGCAACTCCGCACGCGCTGAAACGCATGCGATTTGTCGCGACGGATTTCTGTTCCTACCGTAAGTTTCAGTGTTGTTTTGCGACTTAAATGCACAGTCGCTCGGACCGGAACGAGTTCGACTTGACGAACTTTACATTTATCGCTCCATCGGAGTCGAGTGAATTGTTTGAGTGGTGACGAGGATTGTCGCACAAAGCGCTGCTAGGCCGCTATCTGATCTGACGCGAGTTATCTCGCATCTCGGCGCGGAGCGGGGCCGGCGGAACTCAGCTAAGCCACTCTCTCT
Organism: Mamestra configurata; assembly: GCA_002192655.3. Taxonomy (NCBI): domain Eukaryota; kingdom Metazoa; phylum Arthropoda; class Insecta; order Lepidoptera; family Noctuidae; genus Mamestra; species Mamestra configurata. Next base: position 18,942 of record NDFZ01003766.1, read on the forward strand.
AGGTACCCACACAACTCTGCGGAGCTCCGAACTTTAAGTACACTTAACCACTGAAAAGTTGATAGTTTAAATTGTATTTAAAGTGTAGTCCTGTCGTAAACTTTTAATGTTCGTCACTTTATTCATGAAGCTTTCGTCAGCACATAACTGAATTAAAGCAAACCGCGGAGAGGTCGTGAAGTGTTGATGGCGGCGGATTTGCATCGCGGCGCGGCGCGGCTCTGTGCGGCGGCGGTGGCCTGCATTAATGAAGTGCGGCGCCATGCCGTGCACCGCCGCCCTGCGCGTTGCCGCACCGCACCGCGCCACGCTACATCCGCGTAAAACTTTATGAGCGGTTTAAAGCGAACATTAGCCGCCGAGCACTCGGCACAGATAACGCCGCTCTCTGAATAAAACATTCAATCTACGAGGAAGCCACTCTATTTGATTAACGTCGTAATTACTCATATTACTTCGCGGACGTCTCGTTACAACCGATCCTCTTCCAAACATCCTGCGTTTGTTTCAACCATGTCGGTAGTAATTCCCGAAAAAAGGCGAGCACGTTATCAAAACAAACTTTAAATAGAATGTCGCACAGAAAATTTTAATTTGTAAAAAACTTAAGAGCCGATCCAACCCCGAGGAACCGACGGAGCATTGGATGCGCGAGCCTTCACAAAATTATAAGCTAGGGATGGCGCCACAAACTGAGCAAAGAGGATTCCTTTTTAATCTACCAACTGAATAGTTTGAATAGCTGGAGAGGTAGGAACAGTTGTTACGTTACTGCAGGTCGGGGCCATTCGGGGGCGTTTGAGGCAAGACGGCGGAATCGCTTTACCGAGGGTTGAATGGGATTAGCCCTTTCGAGGGGATGCGATAAACTAATATGCGGACTGAACGCTCCGAATAGCCGGAGTGCGCAGTCCGGCCTACGTCACCGGCCACCATACCGGCTCTTAACAATCGAGTCTAGACACTAACGATAGTCATTTCACACTTAATATATCTGCAGAATACTTTCGTCATATATCAATAGAGAGCCTGCCTTGAAGCTTTAAAGACTCGAAACCTTTATTGATAAACCGATTAACATCTCATTAGCAGCTTGTAGCAGTCCGCTAGACATAGATCTATAATCATTTGCCGATAAAACTCAAGTAACTCCAAAATCATAATAAACAAAAAAGCTAATACTCAGTCAAGTAGTGCGTGTACCCACTACCGAGGCTGCCAATGACGATGATGATTTCCAAGCTGTTAAATTTTTAACAATAATCACAGTTAGTGTGAATAATATATCTCTTGTTAAACATCCTGGGCTTAATTTGATATAGCGAACACTGTAACATATTTGCCAAAAACTGACATAGTAGTTACATTTTCACGATAGGTATTGTTTCCTAAAGCAGAGAATGTATGCATGCATGCAGAGAACTTACAAAAAATCCGAATTGGTAGATTGTCCCTTGTCAATATAATTCGACTCGAAATAAAGGAGAGTGAGAAAATAATTAATTTTAGCAATAAGAAAACTAGGAACGAAACTACACACCTATACCTACTAAGAGACTCTCAGTAACAAACGACAATTAATTAAATAATCATTTAAATAAGCCGGTAATAGGCACCGCCGAGCATTCAGGGAATCACTTAATGAATAGATTGCTGTTGTGTTCATTATGGAGCTAAAGGTTTCCCGCCCAAGTTTCGAGGAACCCCGTAAACCGAGATTATAATAGACAAAGAATATTACGAGTCAGTAATTGGCAAAGATGTCTTATTAAATTTGATTTAAATACTCTCGCTTTGAAATATGACTTCAGACTTAAAGGGCACATTAATATGAAACATTACACACATGCTACACTTAAGTATATACTGAATAAATAATGATCGCTTAAACGTAAAGCAAGTACAAAAAAAGTTTACAAGACTTGGCAACTGTAATTTTATTAGCTAACATATTCGTTAAGTTAGCAATATTACTCACTTAGTTAGTTTTTGTGACTAAATAAGCTTTGCAACTAAGTTTCTTTCACTAAATAGTGTTGATGGTAATTGCCGCAGTGAAATTACCCATGTGTGTGAAAATAAAAATACTTGTAAAAAGCCCGTTTTATATTCAACTTGTAATATTTTGTAACGTATTTATTCCGCTCTCGTGGTCAAAGGTGAGCCGACCGCGCTCATTTCGAATCATAATATTCGAGTAAATGTCAGCAATCATTTTATTAGCGCAGAAATACTTTGAATGTGAATATTACAGTGTTTCATTGTGATTATACGAACGTGATATTGGAATTTTATGAGTGTGACTTGGCATTTCGTTGTTCTGATTTCAATGAGATAATTAAATCCAGTTGCAAAACAAACAGTTTTAACAAATAGGAAATTTAATTAAAACGTTTCAACTTTCGTTTGTGGTGATACCAGCCAGTCTATTCTGTTAAAATATCACTGTGAAGACTTAGGTGAAGTGAATCGTTATTTCACCTGAAGCTATGGATTGACAGTTCACTTCAAGCTTACTTCACCTACGAGTTCACGGTGAGTTATTGACAGAGTAGCACTGCGATCACAAAGTGATCCAATGCAAAGAAGCTTTTAATAATCCTTTTCAAATTACATCAAAGAATTCGGCCAAAGAACGGTATGAGTTTCATACAATCACTCAAGTTGAACAACTATAAAGTCATCCTTTATGAGAAGCAGAGTCGACGTAAAGAGAGATTGATGGGACGGTTCTTAATCTTGAGATACTTATTTCAACGTAAATTCTGCATAAACCCAAGCGTCGTAAATAAGGATCCTCATCACTTTATCCAAACTCATTCCGCTTTTAATAGGTGAGTGCCATTAGCATTAACTGGTACGTGGTCGGTAGGTACCCACACTACTTCTGCTCGTCACATTCTGCTCCGAGTCATGAATAATCTTGGCTGGCATACGCGCGGGCACACTTAGTGCGGCCCGGCGTCTCGATCGCAGATCGCTCCCTCGGGCACAGATAAGCCAATCCCGCTGCGCTATATAAACCTTCACTATTTTATGACGCGATTTAACGCCACGCCGAAAACCCGGAGAAAGTTATGTTTGTTGTTTTGCCTCTATCTCGTCTTACGCACATACGAGCTCGCTGCGCCGCCCCCTTCGTCAAGCGCGGTATCATTCAAGTTTCGCCGTAGATCGAATTATTTACATGTTCCTGGTAGTTTGAACGAGTGCGATCAGTTCGATTTGATGTTCCCGCAAGCGCTCCTCAGTGGCGCTCGAGTATCGCTTCTGTAAACACTCGTGTTCGGTCGCGGTTTATCTTTCGTGGAATTATGATTTCCTGTTGCCGAGCTTTTATCATCGTCCGAGAATTCAGCTGAAGCTCGCTTTCGGAGAATGTTCTACAGTACTGCTTTATCTGGAGTTTCCTTTGAGGATCGTAAACGGTGTCCAAATAAATCTTGTGAGGGTGCTTGTGCCAGTGAGTCTATTATAGTGAGATAGCGTGGTGTGTAGTGCGGCGTGGTGTCGGCGGAGGGAGGATACATAGCGAGGCTGATAACAGAAGGGTATGATATCAAATCCTTTTATTGAATGTTCGTTCCGAGTGGCCGCGCTTGGCGTGGATTAAATTAGAAACCTTATCCCATGATTGAGTGGTAGTTTTTGTACTGACAGATGACACAAAGGATTGTTCTGGTTTATTCTGTGAAAAATTTCATTACTTTAAATCTATTTCTTGTTCTAAATCGGTTCAGTTTAAATATTTGGACATCCCAGAAATAGTCCAATGAATATCTAAAAGTGAAAAGCAAGATCATATTATGCCCACAATTTCTTCATTAAAGTCAAATATTTCACAACTCGTTATACTGAACGTAGCGTTAATTGGCTGAAGGCAGGCGCCATCGCAATAGCCCTTCAGACTCAATTGTGGCAGAAAGTAATCAATTAAAATAATGAAATAATTGTGCGGTGTCGTCGCCGATGGGTAATAAGCGAGGCGGCGGTTTGTTGCCAAACCAACCTACCTTTGAATTATTCAATATTACAAATTACATTAGCATCTACTGAAATTTGGACAGTTTGAATGGCTCTCGAGTCTCGACCCCTGCTCATAGACGTGTCATAATGTAATGGGGAACATTACTCGAACTACATTTGTGTTTAATGTTAAATAGTTGCTGAGGTGTACTTACTTTGTTATTAGCAATATCAGCTCTCTTTGTAATGGCCCTCAGCTAATGTTACTAAGTAACTCACGATGGATCTCTCAGTGATAAATATAGCGGTGAATAACAAAGAGTGACAGAGCAGAACCTAACCTTTATGCAAAAGTTCTGGAATTGATTAGGAGTCGAGACATTCCTGGACTTCTATATTTACGCGGGTTATATCCTCATCTTCTGTCTGAGCTTACCTGGGTTGTATTAAAGGCAAAAAAAATGTGTTTTGAAAGGTAGTAATAATATTCTCGTCTATATTCATAAAAGTGCCAAACAANAGACTTCTATATTTACGCGGGTTATATCCTCATCTTCTGTCTGAGCTTACCTGGGTTGTATTAAAGGCAAAAAAAAATGTGTTTTGAAAGGTAGTAATAATATTCTCGTCTATATTCATAAAAGTGCCAAACAATAACTAACGACTTTCTAGAAATATTCCAAGTCAAGGATTGAACACAAAATCACAAAGGTTTCTTAGTGTCGTAGCTCGTGGCTTCATTAATCACGCTGTTATCTGTGACATGTTCAGTTGTTCACCTCATAATAATTAGTGCCGAAGTAATACACGAAACCTCGCTCGCTGTAAGCTCCCATGTGGAGTGACGAGGTACTTAGTAACAAGCTCAACTTGGCGTCCAACTATTTTCACAGCTCATTTAATTTATGAAAATACGTTTGCGGTTAATGCTGTTACCCAATACGAGTGTGATGTGAACGGCGAGCGATGCGCGCTGTGATGGATCGTCCATTGCCGGCAAACTGCCACTTTATTGGACATTAATCGCTGTGATGTAGCGATGGATACGTGATACTGCGATCCGGTGTCGAATTATAGTTTTCGTTTGTAGAGCCGTGGCAGGGACCCATTTGCGGGTGAATTTGGATCGTTAGGAATTTCGTCGCCAATGTTTTTTTTATTCTATACCTCACAGTTACATGAATATCTATCGCATCTACGATAACTTTGATCGCTTAAAGCTATTAATCTCTGCTTGCAGTCGATTTAAGTGAGCTTGTTTGATATTAATCTGTTCTTTAATCATTGGAGCATCTCCTAATTAATCCTTTTCACGATCATTTTCATATTCTGTGTTTTAAAGCACAAAATTATTCTGTTTGAACAACTAATAGGTACCTAAAAACAGTATGCCCACTCGTATTATCCTAATGTCCCAGTATAACTCTATTAGATGAGTCCTGTAGTGTTCGCCATCTAATATAATTGATTCGGTAATTAAAAGCCCCTAAATAGTAGATTGTTTGCTCCACAATGGGCCGATGTAATCGTCACTATTAATAACGGCCACAATTAAAGCGCGCTTTGTGGTCGATGCCGCGTGTGCCGTTTTATTTGCCATCTGACTAATGACCAGCCCTTAGGTCGTGCTTACCCCCTGAGTGACGGTGTCGTTATAGTGTTACATGTTAGTGCCAAACCGCATTGTAGCTGAAACATTCGAACGTGAACACGATCGTTGAAATTATATCGTTAAGTGTTAGTACTGCAAATGTTAATGTAAGTGGTCCTCTGAAACGCGTTGCAATAACATTCGTTCTTTAGTATCGCTTCGGTTTGGCTCCACGAGCACGAATATCAGCTATAATCTAATCGTTACACTGTTGAGACACATTGACTTATCTAACATAGAGATATCGCCCAATTTTGTGACACGTTCCACTGTGTAATTTCCTTCAACTCCATCATATATACAAACGTGTTTAAATTATAAACCAATTCACTGTACGGCGATAATCTGTTTAAAGTTAATCAAAATAACCGAAACACAATTTGTTTTAAAAAATGAACAATAACTGACTTGTGTGGCAATTTGTTTTTGTAACGACATTAAACATAATATAATTTCAATTAATATTTACGGCCCTCTCGCTTTGTTCGAACAACATTTATTTCAATTGAAATCGAATATCAGATTAACAGTTTTATTCACTTTCATACATAATTATCATTTATTTGCTTAGCTCTGGGAATACACTACATAGAACATTTCAGTGATTTACATTCAATTTCTGCGACATTTATGCGATGTTAAGAATACAGAAATTGAATTTCGCTTTGAAACAATTCATTGTACATTGCTAAACTTATTAATCCGTTGTTAGCGCGCTGCGAACGAAAACTATTTCGTTTTGCATATTTCAGTTGGAATACAAAGCGGGCAAAGTGAACATTTTCTTTCTTTAACTAGCTTCACAATCACGCCGACACAAGTAATTGAGGAAGCTCCTTTAGCGCGCTATTTGTGTTCGAGCGCGCTCGAGTGGACATCTGTCCGGCGACTGAAATACCTTTACAGTTTTCGTTTCTATTACAAGGAGTGCACTTTATCTCGTAAATTTGTTCTAATTTACAATACTCTAAATTTATTCCGGTGTTAATTAGAGAAAGAAGGAACTAACGTGTCAGCTATTTTGTATTCTAAAACTGTTTTTATGGCGCCCGTAGCTGTGTAGTCGTAAATTGATACTATCTGTATACACGACGATGTTCCACAGAGTGTCTTTGATTCCGCTATGTTGTTGCTTGAGCTAAATGCTACTGATTCGTACAATTAATGAATTGTTATCAGTGCGCTCCAGCGCGCCACTTGTGACATTAAGCTCCGTGTAACACTAGGTCGGCGCGCGGCGCGGCTCATCCCGCATTACAACACGCCAACTAAGTACGGTTCCATGTATTACACGCTCATTGTATCAGATTAATAGGATTTTGGTTCGCGACGCCACTCCACGCTATTATGTTCTTTACACTCGCGCAATAACGACTTCAATGCCTCAGCCTGTGTGAGCGCTGCGAAGTAATTGCAGAGCGCATTATCACTTTGAATGACAATTTTTGCTCAAAGAGCTCAATTTGGAATGTAGTCGGAATGTGGCGCTTTGAACATTTGTCCAGCAGCGGTTCTAAGTTAGTGTACGTATGAGACACTCGCGTGTTGGCCTGCTCTGCATTTCAGTCATTTTCCGAGTCTTTGCTCACTGCATAGTGTATACGCTCACTGTACAGTCGCAGTCGCCGGCTGCACAAGATGTCGACAACTTAGAATGGCGACGACAAGCACTCGCACAAGTTGGACAACTCCACAACTGTTGCCAAAATTTACCAAACTTTATGTATGCAGCGCTACAATTGTATAAATACTGCCAAAATCCAACCATTTGGAATATTCGGACCGCTCCGTTCTAAAATCTATTCCACCATGTTTATTTCATATTAAAATTTCGTATTTCTGAATTCTGTTACGGTTCGCTTCGAGCTTTCATCAAATCAATATTTTAAAGTAAAGTTGAAAGCATTTTAAACCATTTATAACTTGATTATTTACTCCGGTCGCCGCTCCTATTATTTTTATTCATTTCTCGGCGTTTCACCGGCAGCGGCAGGGTGAATCCGTTTACGGACAAAGTAAAAGATCCATCTATCTAGACGAGACGACTGCCCCCATTGCCCCCATTTGCGATCCAGGAATACCTTTTTATTATTCTTGGAACGTCTAGCGTCCTCCTATACCTACGTTCATGTGATATTGATGTAGCAGAACATCTACAATGTGAGGCAGTAGGTGAGGCTCACAAAGATACAGTCGTCTGTGTTGGTGGCAGAAATACAAATAGCTCGTCCATTAGCGTTGCTAAAAAGACTAATGTTGAATGAAGTCCTCGTGATGTGAATAGAGTCACACTTACTATAAAGCTAGCTATTAGTACACAGAAAAAGCGCCCTTCAATGAGCATGCTTACAATTCAGACGTGTTTCACAAAAAGCGCCATTATGTTGGAACGCTCCACAAAACGCACTTCACTGCGATATCCTCATTAAGAGCTGCGCGTATTATTGAGCAGTTAGTTTTAATGTGAACTTATTTAATAATGTGCATTATAGTATTTTGATTCTTATAATATGAAGTCATTTATTTACGGCTTTTGAGTTTTATAGTACCCACATAATTATACCTCCTGCAGGGAGCCTAATGTTTAATTTATTTTCGAAACTTCTATCTTAAGTTAATCGCATAGTTAGCTAGCTTTGTGTTGTCTACGTTTTAAGGACCAACCATTAAAAATTAAGAATTTCTACCACTTGGGTCAAAGTGATCAGTAATTCAAAATTAACTTGTTGGTCAACCTCAGCGGCATTTCAATAGCATTTGCCGATCCCCTCTGAATAATAGCTAGTTTGGGCACACAGTGCAAGCTACCGTGCGAGTCTGCCGAGTAGCTGCAGTGCAGTAACTCGCATTGTATGGACACAGCTTACGAGTTACTGCCACGTGCACGCATCCGAGTTACTTCAACAGTTTTTGTTTTCACTGCCTGCTCGCCTTACAGTATCTCGCACATGGCGGCAGCTCGGCCATTTCTCGCATCGTTCAGACGCGTTCGGCAGTAGCTTTCCAGTGTCAGCCAGGCAGTTGCGAACGGAATCTGTATTTTTTGGGTGCTGTACCTCGCAAGAGACGGGGCAGCTACTATCACCATGTGTAGACAGCTAAGGCGAGCTACTGGCATACGAGTAGATGATCCGAGTAACTGTCTACTGTCTAGACAGCAGCTCGCACTGTGTAAACTAGCCATAAGAGACGAATAAAAAATTGGCCATGTGCGAGTCGGACTCGGTGTGCAAAGGGTTCCGAACGAATTAATTTTTATAACATGTTATCTTATCACTATAGACTTCTCATAGGGTTTCCTGTAAAATATAGGCAAAGAACTATTATCTGGTTTTTGTCATTGTAATTTTTCGACTAATTTCTTAAATAACTTTTAGGTATACTATTTGTTTTGAAATCATGAAAAAATTATAATTAAAACTGTCACCTTTCATTTGATATGTNTAGACGAATAAAAAATTGGCCATGTGCGAGTCGGACTCGGTGTGCAAAGGGTTCCGAACGAATTAATTTTTATGACATGTTATCTTATCACTATAGACTTCTTATAGGGTTTCCTGTAAAATATAGGTAAAGAACTATTATCTGGTTTTTGTCATTGTAATTTTTCGACTAATTTCTTAAATAACTTTTATACTATTTGTTTTGAAATCATGAAAAAATTATAATTAAAACTGTCACCTTTCATTTGATATGTCACACGGTAGGTACAGTTTAAAAAACATATTTTTGATATTTTCTAGTTTGTCCCCAAAATTAACCCCCATACTCAAAATTTTATTTATTTACTTAACGCGTCCGTGCTTGGGTCACAAAAGTTCATATGTGTTCGAGATTTCAACAGAATCCGTCCAGTAGATTCGGAGAAAATTGGCTGTGACAGACGGGCAGACAGACAACTGAGCGATCTTATAAGGGTTCTTACAGATGCTCGGAACCCTGAAAACGATAAGTACGATATTGTGAAAACATTACCCACGTACAATATGCACTTTTGTCAAGTACCATTCCTATTGTATTTACAGATCAATGCAAACATAAAAACAGCATCGCAGGCTACAAATAAGATGATAACCTGCTCATATATGCGTTTATCTCAGCAGGTTATCAGCTCGTGTTGTAGGAGGAACAGCTTCAATCGCCGACACGTTTAAAATGTATAAGACAGGCGGTTCGAATAATATTATCGGCTCGGCGGTGAGGCACGTCTCGCCACTTTATTCGCGGAGGGCGAGGCGCGCGGGGGGTGACAAGTGCCCTCCTTTACAACTTTGACAAAGAGTGTCAACCTCTTAGCTGTCAAAATTAAGAAGCGTGGCAGGTGGCTTCTGCAAATAATTAGGGTGCACTCGATTGGCCCTCTACCGCCACTCGTGGAGCGAGGTGAAACGACGCTGCGTGTTTAAAATGTCGAGTCTCATTGTTATCTTGTCGCGTTCGTCTTTAAATTTATTCAACTTCAAGACAATTACAAATTGCTCGCTGTTACGGTTATTAAGTGGCGTTTCAAATACAACTTTCGTTCTTTCCACTTCTTAAGTGAGAAGAAAGATTCCAATACGTAAAGTAAGTCTTCAAATTCACGTAAATATTAAATTGACCGCAGTATACATGACAGTGAAGGAAGAGGGTCGAAGTTAAATAATGTGAACAAAGCGATGATAACGAAGCGCAGATACAAGGAAGATAGGAAAGAAACGGCGTTGTTAACATAAGACCGAGCCGCGGGCGGTGGACCTCTTTCTAACCGTCTTCATTTAAAAGAGGTCTATTACGTTTAAACCATTCTTTTGTAACATTTAATGTTTGTATCTTTAACACACACATTTGCTTGCGGCTTCACCCGGAACTTATTACTGGGATAAGCATCTAACTCAAAGTCTGTATTTACTTCAATTAAATTGTTTACACTTTTGAATTGTTAAGGTTTGTCAGTCAAAAACATGAAGCTCGTTTCAAAGCGTAGACCTCATAAGAGAAAAAATTACAAGAACATCCATGAATATTCTTTAAAATCAATAAATTTTAGTGTCAAAGTTATGGTTATCTCATTCATCCCATTCCCCAATCTTGCTTTAATTTAAAGCATGACTTGTATTAGGTTCTACTACAAGTCATACTTCAATCATGTGACAAGTTGTATCCAAGTTCGTTTTGCCATGGAGGCATGGTTAATGAGCAAACTACTTTACTAAATCATCTTCGCAGTTTAGCTTTGTCTAAGTTAATGCCGTAGAATCTCATTTCTAAAACATTTTTCCTCAAAACAGTTTCATTTATTCTTCAAGCAGGTATTAAAATCAAAACTTAAAACTGAAACATTAATGACGAAAATCAAAAAGTTTATCAAGCCGTCTAGATTCTCACTTTAATCCGTCTTTCAGAAAATAACCAAACAATTTACATTGAAGTGAAACATTTGCGAAGTTCTGTGAGGAGCCTAATCTTGATTGCTGAGGCGTTCATTACAGCACTCATTAATATTAGAGATGGCGCGGTAACTCCTCGGTGGGGAGGGGGGCAATCAGCTGTGCTTTACTTACTGTGTGAGCTTTGTATTTAAAAGTCAGCATTAAAACTTTTACTGTGAAAACTGACGTACTGTGGGTTGTTAAACGTCATTTAACTATCAAGATATCAATCCTATAGGAGTTTGCTATTGCTCAGGGATTGTGTTCATTTGACGTGACAACGTCTAATAAATCGATGAACGCCGGCTGCATGCACGAAAAAGGATGACTCATTGTAACGTTACGCTCATTGTAACATTACAATCATTTCATCAATGTTTTGTTACGACGTTGTCACGTTAACGGTTAAACTATCGTCCGTAAACTGACTTTACAGACAGCCAATTTTTTATGACCTAAAAGGACTCGAACTTATCAGTTGTAGGAGAAAAAAGATTTTGACTCTTTTAATATTGAATAGGGTATTTGATTAAATATAATTCAAAATCTAAAAATAAAAGGGACAAAAGAAATGATAAACAGAGACAGTACTAATTGCGATTGACGTCACTTACTAGCATCGCTATTGTGAATTTCCGTCCTCCAGTACAAACGACACTCTGCGTGACAAGGATAGAAGAAAAGTTTGTAACTATTTTGCTATTCCATTTTATTTATTTTTTCACAAATCGTACCATTTTAGTGATTCATCTCGAGTTTTCATACTTGTCAAATACCCTTTTATGACATCCACGACTGTTAGTTTTTTTATAAGGGTTTCTTGTTGACTACGGAACCCTAAAAAGTACCTCTACCTTTGAAAACCTCTTTTCCTTGTGAGAACATAATCACAGGCATATTTATTAGGTACCCTTATATAATATTCGTTGTAACGTAAATCAGCGAGAAATATCTTATTAGTCGAATTTTCCTCAATTATTCGGCAAGTACTAAGCGCACATGAGAGGATAAGAGATGAGGACGAGGACCATTGTGTCGGAGCACTCCGATGTACTCGGTTCATTATTCAGACGTCACTGAGTACGTTCATATTGTGTTGTATGTGTGTGTGGGGTATTTTTAGTACGAGAGCGATTGTAATCCAATTTTTCTATCGTAAAAGAGCTATTAGTTTTATTATGTTATAATCGATACGTACACGAAAAGGCGTGTTAGTTCGAACGTATGTCTGTATTACGTACGACGTCACAGCTCTTTTAACAAGGTTATTTTTACCATTCCACTTGCGCCACAGCAACCCAAATTAAAAGCTAAAGACCACATTAAAAATACAGTTCGTCAAGATAAAAGTCGTGATTAAATTACTTAAACAAAAGAAGAAAGTTGGTAAACAAAAACGTAAATAGCAAAAATATAACGAAGTCGCCATTAATTCCACAATCTCACGAACTTCTTGCTATAAACACTTTCTAACTAAATCTAAATGAGGTAAATGGTTGATATAGAAATAAAAGACCGTGTGAGTCAGACAGTGAGCTATGGACGGAGTCAACGATACGACGTTTGGAGAAAGAAAGACTACCCACATTCGTCAGTCTTGTTTGTGCGGTGCTTTAGCAAAAAGGTTAACAATGTTGATTAAAAATATAAATAGGTGTGTTTTGTTCGCGTGGCACCTGGAACATGACTTCATCGAGAGCCACAAGTCACAAGTCACACGCCACCTCACTCAGCACCTCGCGTGACCGACAGTAAGTGCATTATGTCAAGACGAATCATGGCCCTCACGTGTCACAGTCTACATAAATTGCAATATTTTGTTCTACCGCTAACCAGTTGGGTGAAAATTGTTTAAGAATTTCATTTTCAACACACTTTGTAGTAACATGCGATATTTTATTGAATTTTTGTTCATTCATTGCTAGATTGACGTTGAGTGCGCTGTATCAATTGGATTTGTGATAGCTAGACGAGAATGTAAATGGATTAACTTCTGAAAATTAAATTTAAAAATGTGAAAATGTACTCGTATATTCACTGAACTATTGATGATAACAACCCACGTTGTCATTGTTTGAATGTTAAACTGGTTCAACTCACTTATCAAGGGCAAATAAATGTACGTACTATAAACTGGTGGACGTAAAGTGACCATCATTTATTTCAGTAAGCTCTAAATAAATAATTATCCACTTATGTAGGTACTTATGTCGTCAAATTGATTCATTCAGGGACATAATAGACGTTTTTTATGTTAAATACCGACATAAAATGGGTAAATATTAGTACCTAATTGTTTAGTCGATCGAGCAATATTGAAACTATTAATAGGACTCTGAACAGTAACTACTAAAAGTCTAGGTAATTTCGGGTAAGGGGAAACTTCAATAACTTAGCTGTAGGTATTTCTTTTCGCGCTTATTACAATAGGCATAGAATCATGTCGCTGTATAACCCATCTCTGGTAGAGTAGGGTGTACGTTTATTGAGATGTTAAAAAAAAAACATTACTTTATTGAGACTCTTTTCATAAAAAATCGAACAACATCATACTAATTTTTTGTTCACATTATTATAAATTCTTCAAACAGAACCTTTACAAAGAAATTACTACAATTTTATAAAAAGCTTTAGGTGAAATCAGTTCAAAGGAACAACAATGAGCTTAGAATTGAACGAACAATATGAACAACGAGCTAGCTCCGCGGCTACATCGTCTGATAACCTACACTTACAGCTGGCAGACATTCACTTGATTTAACCTGAATATATTACGCTGGGGTATTTAGTGCACGATTGTAGCATTCTGAATGAGACTCCAAGTTATAATAGTATGAGGTGAGTTTGTGTTCCGCACATATACATTATGTATTACATAATTCTCTTGTGGTTTTCGGATTGGAATTATTATTATTATGATGTTGTACGCTGGAGGTGTATTACTGCCCTCTCACACGACGCCGACGTGTGTGTATGGCTGCGGGCATGTGTCACCGTGCGTGTCAGAGCTCTCGGTACAGCCTTACACTTCAGCGGCTCCGTCGAGACGTGTGAAAGGGTGTGAACCGATTACTTGAAGAGTTGTGAACGTAATGGAAAGGAACGAATTCGCAAACGTAAAACTAAAATAAAATATGAGTTTAAATATAAAAATAAAACCGACTTCCAAATAAAAAAAACACTACAAAATATAAAATAACTTTAATTTCTATTAAAGTTTTTTTGTGTGAGTGGTGTTGCGACTGGAAAGTTACAGAAAAGCGAGCTACGCAATTGTGTTGACTTGGCCGTGGATTTTTTCAGCTATTTTTATTTAAAAACCAAACTACTGAACCAATTTTGATGAAATTTCTATGGGACCAATCGGAAAATGTCACATAATATAATATTTTTTTCATAAAAATTGGTTCATAAATTTCGGAGTTATGAGGTAAAAAACATAAAAAAGAAATACAACCGAATTGAGAACGTACCTACCAAAAGTTCTTTCTATTTCTCGATGCGTAGGATCAAACTTGTTCTAATCGATGAACAAAATTGTCCCTGTTTCATTTATTGTCTAGTCGTCCAACTTCAAATCATTCAGCTACTGGGACTTGGGCTCAGACTTTTATCGAAAGAATGACCACATATCCTGTCTGACCCTTTGGGATAAGCTGATGTCTCATATTTTTTATTCTAGACCATTATTTTATATCTGTACCTTATCCACATTTCAGTTTTTTACCTTTCAGTTGACACTTACAATGCCCTTTAGTATCAATCATAGTGATATCATTTTGCCTGAACATTAGTGTCCAGAGACCTAAATTCAAATAGAAATAACACACACGTATTGTTTGACTCAATTTGTATAACAAACAGTGGTTAGTAATGAAATATTCAGTACATTATTAGTGAGCATTACTGCGTAAGTCCGATAATTATCTGTTCCTTCTAACGTTAATATTTAATATCAACGTTAGGAGGAACTTGTGTACTACGGGGGTGTTGGAACATAATCTTAGGCTTAAGAACATATAGGTAGTAAGGAAAAACAAAAGAGATACATTGTAATCATGTTTAACCGTCACAAAAGTATGACGTCATTATCCCTGAAGTATATCGTACGTTTCGTACGGTAACATTATTACTTGAATCTTAAGTGATTCAGGAAGTGATCAGTATTTAACCGTAATATAAAACCCATCTTATATATTTAAAAAAAATAATTAATAACATAAAAGTGTCTGTGTACGTAACGTCAAAATTTACCGACAGTCAAAGTCAAGACGTTTTCAATGAATAGTCTAATTAAATAAACGTTTTGACCTTGAATAAGAAAAAAGGATTTTGTTACCGTGCAAAAAAATAAAACCCATTTACACGTGGACGATGACGCTAGTTGAAAATAATATAAGAGTTGTTATACACAATGCAGACTCACACATATACGAGTATAGAAAATATTTCAAAACCTTGTAACCTCCATAAAGATAAAACCTCACACATTTTAACACCAGCCTCAAACGCCTTGGAACCAGTGAAGCGACGAATTGAAATCACACTCCGATTTATGAAAGAACATCTCTTCCCCTTTCCTGCCCGCCTGGTGGCCTGGTACCGCGCGACCGTCACGCGGTAAGCTGCGGGGATTAGCAGACGTGTGCGAGCTCTGCGCCCGTCTATGAATGTGGTACGGCTGTGTGATTGAGGTTTATCGAGAACCTACCTAATCTCTAATGATGGAGAGTTGATAATATGAGACTGACATTACTTACTGAACTATAACTTGAAATTAACATCTGTTTAATGTTTTTTGCAAGAAAACTAAAAATGTCTTCATATAAAAGTTATTTACGTTTAAATTAAACACTTATTGATAGTAAAACCTTACCTTCCCTTAGTTCGGGTCTGAACAGATTTTATCAACACACATTCGAAACCTTGCTCCCACCCCACCGCTTCTAAGTACGCAATGAAGTGGCTAATACATACAATTAAAGAACTAGTCTGGAAGAGTCGCCAGCCAGCCTCACATATTCAATAGAATGTATTTACAATATCAGACTAGTCGCTGAGCAACCCCCGCTGGTCGCCAGGCAGCCCCCACTAAAATCGACATTGGCGCACGAAAATAAATCCGCTAGCCATTTATTACAACAAGTTGTTACTAAATATTACGTATAATGATTTTGTATCCTATTTTCCGAGTAAGTGTGTTGAAAACATCGTTTGATGCATGTGAGCATTTGTCATTGGAGTCTCTCGGCTCCAAAACGGCTTCAGATTCGTTTCGGGCGGAACAGACTGCCTCGGCTGCAATGGTAAGTTTACCACTTGTATAAGATTTATTTCAGGCATTACGTGTTTTACATGCTCGACACAACATTATTACGTATAATTACTTAGTCGCTTGAGTAGTGTTTAGTCCCCATTGCACAGTATTAAGTTATAAAGTTCAGCGCATAATTACATCGGGTGATAAAGGCGTCAATAAAAGTTCACAAGTCAGTCGGCGGCCAAACCACTTTACTGGAGCCTATTATTTCTTGCGGTAACTTTTATAACTTGCTAAAGAAAAACTTGCAGAAGGAAAAATTGCGGTTTACATTTATTTATGATTATCATTTGGTTTGTTTTAAGTTGTGCTAAGTAAACGGTTAAGTTTTGTCGTGAAACATTAGTAACGTAATAACTTGAACTTAATTTTCTTGATTTTCATCCATGAGTAGGCTGTTCCACTTACGTATTTTTGTCATTTCCGTTTCTGTCAACCTCTTTGATAAAGTGATTTTGAATGACTTAATGGTTCAAGTATTATTAAAATAAATTATTTTGATCGCGTGATGTTAACAAACTCTAAACAGATGCATTCCCTATCTGTTGTTGATCTTGACCCATAACTGCTGCATTCCGTGGTAGCTTTAAATTCGCTGCCAATTCAGTTAATTTTGTACATAAAAACGGTTGGTGCATTTAGTTCCTCGTTTAAGCATCACCTACTACGCATCCAAAAGGAAACTACATAAACTTACCCGGGGGTGCACACGTAGTTAGTGCTAGCCACCTCAGTTCAGTAACAGAATAGCACTAGGTTTATTTTTGTGATCACAACATAATTAACGCTACCACGCTTTTTTTTTAAGGATGGTAAATCATCAAATGACTTCTTCCGCTCTGGGTGGAGCGGAA
>NDFZ01003767.1:0-36158 GCA_002192655.3 Mamestra configurata
TACGTTTATTAAATGAGTAACTAGAAAAACAGTATTAGTGTACTATATCATAATCATGGATATTATAATAATATTTCTTACTAACTTTTTCCCGCAGCGTCGTTCGCGTTAAGTAGTTTATGACCGTCTCTACGGTCATCTATCTCTGTACATTTTTTCATTTTAATATTCATCAAAATCGGTTTGGCGTTAAAGCGTGCCCAAGAAACAAACTCGCTTTCCATTTATAATATAACTAGCTTTTGCTCGCGACCTCGCACACGCATACCCCTTTTTTCCGTTCCCGTAGGAATTTTGGGAAATCCTCTTTTAGTGCTCCCCTATTCTATCAGCGCTACTGGCGGTTAAACTTGACCGTTTTGTTCCCCATTGCTACGTGATCAAATCCGTACATTTTGGCATTTACACAATCTCTATGATTGATTGACTGAGTCCATCTAGAGTCTAAGGTCCCATAAAAATACCTACCTCAGTTTGGTTCATCAGAAAGCTCATTTAGCCGTCTGTTACCTATCCTTAAGAGTGCATACAAGTAGTTAAAANGTCCATCTAGAGTCTAAGGTCCCATAAAAATACCTCCCTCAGTTTGTTCATCAGAAAGCTCATTTAGCCGTCTGTTACCTATCCTTAAGAGTGCATACAAGTAGTTAAAAGCACGACTCTGCTAGATTTTAGTCCTGATCCGACTGAAGTTCAGGTAGAAACTGACTGAAACTAACATCAAAATTTACTGAAACTACCATCTATTAAAGGAGCAGGGCTCCGAAAAAGTGTATGAAGCTGAGCAACCTGCTGCGTCCCTAAGAATATTATAATAATTGACGTTGAAAAACAAGCGCACCTCTTTGTGTATGTGTCTTAAGTCTGGCACTCGAAAGCTCGCTGCCGTATTGCAAATCCCACATCCCGATATTATGTAAAATAGGAACTGTGCTAAATTGTAATTCTCAGCACCTTCAGAAGAGACAATAATGAAGAGTTACAATTCGAACATGCGGATCAACAATTTAAAAAAATATTAATTAATCCTTAAAACAGTATCCAACTTAATGCGCTTAATTGTAAATAAATATTTTCGGAGAACAATAAATTCGTTGGCACACGGCAGCTGTATATAAGAGACATATGTGCGTATAAGTATAGCCGCGGGCGAGGGCTCGTTATTTTCTGGTCAATTGCCGCTTTACGGCGCCCGCGCATCCTCGCTTCCAATTACTGCCCAGCCGCCCGCGCTATAAAACCAACTTCCATACTAAATCAGTTTAAACACCAAATACCATCAGACCATCTCCAACCTATACTCCCAAGAAATAAGTCACAAATCCGAATAACCGCGCCTGGAGATACAGTATATGTAACCACGCCAGATGCAAATTATGCTTAGGTAAAACGTGTTTGTTGTCCGTCCCGAGTTTTATTTTTTACAATTATATCGGCTTGGTTACTTGGAAATGCATTCACGAGAAATCGGAGAGGGTCTCGTGATGTTTAATAGGCTTAGATTAGAAGTTAAAAGCCGGGCCTTGGGCAGAGCGGCCATTAAATGGTTCTCAGGACACGCCGCATGACTTAGCTCTCATTAGGTGAAGACTCGGTGGAGAGCAAAAAAACACGTTCCCATATAATCTTTACATAACACAGGCCTTCTTTATTTACTATAAGAGTCGTGAGATCTCAACAATGGCTGAGCATTGAATTGTCTCGTCTGTCTCATGCCTTCCAGGAATGTCGATAGCTTGTGAGTGAGTCTGGCCCTTCCAGGTTCTCTTAATAGATCTTTTATGAAATAAGAGCCCCTGGCAATTAGTGTTAAAAACTGAACAGTTTTACAGTATCTGAACGTGCACGCATTTTGCCAATAACTGAACTTAATTAGGGGGTAATAAACTTAGGTAGTTTTGCAAGAGCAATTAAGATGAAATGCCGACAAAGGGCTTCGGCTCTTAGAAGTCGCCGACGATGGCGTGCAGCATCCGCTTTCTCCTGTAGATAAGGCCGGATGTGACGTGGCCTTGCGCTGCACTCCGTCGGGCCGGGACATAGCTTTTCACGATTACTTGATACATTCCTAAGTTAGGATAAAAAAATGCCTCACTTAAAAGTTTGTACAACGGATAAATAAGTGCATGAGTCATCTAATGAAAGTTACGGACCGGTCACTAGGTTTATCTTTACACTTTGACTCTGTTAAGTAGCGACAACGCGACGCAATGATTACCAACATAAAAGCTAATTAGCAGCAAATATAAGTGTTTTATTTATTTACCTTCTGATTCATACTTCTGTGCATATTCCATGCTACTGAATTCGTACGGGATTTATGAGTGAGGTAGTTTGGATTCGCTATCAGTTTTACGGCGCATTAAATTATGCAGTTTAAGTTACATGCACTTCGAGCAGAAGTTCGTCGTACAAGGAGGGAAGCAGTCGAAAGTGGGGGAGGTGGAAGGGCGGGAGTGGCGGGGGCGTTCGGAGCGGGGCAGCGGGCCAATAAAGGCGCGCAGTAAATCCACGTAATTTAGAGCGGTCGTAAATTAAAGTTCCGCTATAAAGCCGGCCGCGTACCTGCCGCGCCCGAGCCGCGCCGTGTCCCCGCCAGCCCTCCACGCCGCGCCGCCGTCGCGTCACGCACCGGCCGCGCCGCCTGCGCTCGTAAATCAGCCTCCGTGTGAACTCCGCACATGTCCGAGACTCCGAGTCCTGCCTCCACAAATAAATTAACATTCTTCTATCGTTACATAACGACTAGACCTACTAACACCAGCATGTTTTGCGTGTTACGATGGCAGTCAAAATTATGCTGGTTGCGGTCTAAGGTTCAATATAAGTTATACTGAACTTCTATAGTGTTCAAGCAAAACATAAGTAGGCTGTAGGATTCTAAACTGAATCGATAATTCGATACCCTCTAGTACCCTCTCCCACGTAGATATGGTTCAAAGTCAAAGTCAAAACGTTTATTTCAATTAGGCCATTAAACGTCACTTTTGAACGTCATCATTTACAGTTCAGTAAAATAATAATATTACATTAATAAAGTGACTCTACTGTCCATTCGGAAAGGCAGATTCTTATGGAGAAGAACGGACAAGAAATTCCATAGTTACTCTTTTCAAATAATGGTTTTACAAAATTTGGTATACAAAAATTAATTTAATATTATGTGAGGACGATGCAGCTAGAGTATGGTACTTGTAGGAACAAAGTATTACCAGCAGAGGTAAACTTACTAATTTTCTAAGTAAATTTAGGTAAATGGTACTCACATATTTACAAATATTAGATCCATTAATTAAACAGTGTGTGAGTTAACAGAAAAATAAAAACACAAAAAAGAAACAGTATATCTTTAAAGTTACTACAAAAATCAACCAGTTTGATTTTGTCTACACCCTTGATTGTCCTATGGAGCAAAATATGTAGATTTTTCCGCACATACATAATATTTTCATAAATAAATAGGCAAGGGACTGTCATAACATTGATCTTTTTAAAAAGTTCCCTAAGAGAATCACGGCGATGCAGATTATAAAGGGCTTTGACAGCTCTCTTTTGTAAAATAAATATGGATTCAATGTCAGCAGCCCGACCCCACAGCAAAATACCGTACGACATATACGTATGCTGTGAAAGTAACTAAAGTAGACCAAATTGTTAACTGTCTTTGTAACAGCAAAAGCGGCTGAGCTTAGACGACCCGCAAGAGATGTTATATGAGGCCCCCATTGTAATTTCTCGTCCAATGTGATACCTAGGAAAACCGTCTAATTAATGAACTCCAGTTTTTCCCCATTCAATATGATTTCACATTCGCTACTTTTAACATTTGGTAAAGAAAAAGTTGTTTGCCGTAAACCAATTTTGGACCTGATGAATAGAGCTCGAGCACGTCGTCAAGATTTTGTGAACGTCGGTCTATTTTAAATATTAATGATGTGTCATCCGCAAATAATACCATCATTGGTTGATTTTTAAGTAGTTCATCGGAAAACCAAGGGTAACAACCCCGATACTTATGCAGGTAATGGGTACGTGGGCCCTTGTCAACAAAAACTGCCCTGATAAAGTAACTTTGAATGAGGATGTCTAGAAGAGAACATAGGGAACGGCCAAACAAACAATGGAAAGACCGTGTCAAAGATGATGTCTGCAAAGGAGTTGAATACTGACATGATGACTATGAGAGAAATTGTAAGAAGATTAGAAGACATGTGGCGCCATCCCCATATAAATTGGAATAATAACAAGACCATCATGATGACCTGCTAATGCAGTCAGTGTTTACTACCTAAGCACCGGTGTATTTTATCACCTTTGATATGAATTTGTTACAAAAAAACTTTGAAAAAGACAGACATGGATATCAGTCTGATTTTAGAGGAAGTTACCAGAGGAGTATGGGATTCAAACAATGCATATTATTTTTAACCGACTTCAAAAACCGAAGAAGGTTTTCAATTCGCCTGAAAGTTTTTTTTGCCAATTGCTGACCGATTTTGATTTTTTTTTTTGGAAGAATATTTTCTTAGAGTGGTCTCGTAACAATTTAATGAGATCTCATGAAGAACTTCAGAGATAAATAATTGAATAGATTTGACCTGGTACTACGATGATACACCAGTGTCCTCCTGAAATTCCCAATGATCATTGTAATAATAGGAAATGTATAGAGATTGAGATATTGTTAGGAGTGTGTCAATCCCAAAGCAAAAAAGTAGAAATTTTTCTATAATCTGGACTGGACTTGATTTTCGAAAGCTTGAACTGAACTCGCGCAAATGAGTGACTGACTGAATGGTGCAATTTCAATCATAAAGGGATCTTACCAAAAGATTCGTTTACCTACTATTAAGTTTTAATTTATGGGACACCCCAAAATGAAATTTAATAGTACCTACCAGCACTGATAAATAAAAAGCAAAGAAACCAGTCCAGAAACACCGAATCCCGAAACTAAGGTTATTTTGTACTATGTGGAGATTTTTATTTTTTTGTTTAAATTTTTGAATTCATGTTTTGTCAAAATTTTAATTATACTACCAAGGCTCGTATACTAGTACGATATCATACATTTTGTAACATGTCAATACATTCAAGACAAGAAAATATAAAGGTCGATATTCTTGCTACGCTTTGCTACGAAGTCTACGAAAACAGACTGCATCAATAATAATCTGCTCGCATTTAAAATATTTGTCAAAGCGTGCCGTAAAAATTATTATAACATCAGAATTTTATTATTTTAGTTAAAATTATTTCAGGTAATTTACGTAGATAAATGTTATGGAGATTACAGATTTCTTTTCTAGGCTGTTTAAAATGCTACATGCGCCTGATTATCAAATCAAAGTTGGTTAGAAACCGATCAATAGAAATATAATAATAATACTTTATTGATACAAATCCTATGTAAAAGTAATAAAATTTTGATTTCTGAAATCTTAGTGAATCATACCTTTATATTCTGGCATATTATTCCTAGCTATGTTTTCTGTTTTTATTTACTTTTGTCATTGAAATAGCCGATAAAAGTGAAGCTGCCATTTAGGAATCAATCGAACGAGACAATATTTGCGGTGTGACTTAAATATACAGTTCTAATACGTTACGTGATACCTGACTGTTTATTGTTACATAAGGAAGATTATTATAAAACAAAGCAGGTATACGTGACTTTAAACTTGTTACCTAAGTTTACATACAAGAACAGAAATGCGCTTGCTTAGGTATACATGAACAGGTAAGAGCGCAAGTATAAATCCACATAGTTATCTTTGTTATCAATGATCGTAGCTATGAGTTAAGCGTTTTATTATCTAGATAAAGACATTCTTCACGATTATCTGTCAATGTTATAAACGTTAGGAAAACTTTAACAACTGTGGGTTCACGTGTGCCGTACGTCATTCTGTACGGATTTAGTGAGTCGTTTCAATACCCCTGTTGGTGTAAACCCCATGAGGCCGTGACGGAGCGGACATCACTTTACGATTATTCACATAAAGGAACACATTATCTGTTTTATCTTACCTAAAAGTCCCCAACAAAGAGATAAAGGTTCTAAGTTTACCCGTCGCGTGTAAATAAATTATCCAAAGTATTATGCGGGGCGCGCTCGGATTGTCTAAAGTAAACTCGGGATATATTGTGGTCCCGATCGTCGTAGTAAATCACTCACGTCTCCATCACGTGTTACGTAAAGGGTTTTATAGAGGGACTTGCATCCACGAACAGATAACACATTCAAATGTCACTAGGTAGGTAATCATTATATGGCTGCGTACAAAGTAAATAAACTGAGCTAATGTCAACAAAAGTATGATCTAAATGCGATTTTTGATGTTTACTAATTATATTGCATTTTGCCTAAGACAATAGTGTATCACGGAAGAGATTAGTTGAGCTAAAGGCGTGTTAGTTGTGTCTTGTGAATGATCTTGGTAAAATCATTTTGTGAATTTTTTGCCAAATATGCGTCACATTGGCTTGGGTACATAGCGTACGGGCAGGTACCCACAGCGGTGTGCGTGGCGTCGCCGCTCAGCGCGGTGCTCGCGTTCGTACGGAGCTTTGTTATCTGCGATCTGGCCCCGCCCCGCGCTGGCGGAGCGCACAGCCTGCCGCCGACAACATGGCGGCCGCCAGCCCGCACTCCCAAGCCACAGTGGAGATAGATGGAGTAAGATCACTTCGTACAAGGAACAAAATCTGACGCTTACACACGTAGATGAGTAAGTATTGTGATGTTGAATTATGTCTAATGATAGGCTATTGCGAGTGAGCTTGTACTTTTTGGATGGACTAAGTATGTGTGCATTTTTGTTCGTTGTATGTAAGCAACCTTCTGTGCTGTTTTGTGCTGTGGCCTCTTGTCCCGCACGCCGGACTGCCGCCACTCGCATTTATGGTCCTAATGAAAACCACTTTAATTAATTCACAGCAATCACATGCGCCATGCACGCCGCAGCTTTTATGTTTATTGTTTCCATATCATTTTAAAGCACCACATTTTGATTTCTCAAGAGTGTCACCGTCATAATGTTTTGTTTGCTGAATGACTGCTGTGTTTATTAACAGTAAGTATTATTACGATTGTTCAATTGTTATTAGGTACCTAGGTACGCAAGTTTTCACTTAATGTTATTAGAATCGTGTTAATAGCGCGGTCGCTTTCGTAATTGTTTTAATTGCGTGCGGCCTTAGACGCACCTACTTATTCTGCCTGTATTAAGGTACTTACACACACAGATAGGATCTCATCATCACGTAACTCCATAATAATTATCGTGCTTCCGTCGGTAAATAATTATTCTACATTATTTTTAATGTCTAATACAGAGAACACGCCATGTTGCATGTCATTATTTACAGGCCAGAAGGACCAACTAGTCGGTATTTAGATATTCTTCAAACTGGACATTTTGGATGTCCATCATAGATTCAATATAACCTCTCAGTTGTGATTCCCACTGTTCAAGTGTAAAAATAATTACCTAAGTTGAGGCGTTAAGAGCACTGAGCCCAGTTTTAGTAACAGTACCTTCATGGTTTTTCTACTAGGAATATTTTTTATTGGTGAATCTATTCATAACTGCGTAAGTATAAATAAATTATTGAAATACGTCTAAGTACACGGTGGCGCGTTGGCTACGTCGCTACTCGTCTATGAGCTGCCACGCTACTACTAAAGCTAGTCACGTAGCTGAGTCGAGACGTGTCGTGACGCGGGAGACACACAAACAAATCTATACAGGACTACGTCAATCACAACAAGTTTTAATTGGCCAACAATGCGTCAAAATGCCTCACGACGTCACGACACGGCCCAAAACGATTCTGTGGAAACAGTCGCTGCGTCTACGAAATACTATGCTGCATCTACAAACTGTGACGCTATGTCTACGAACTTTTACGTTCCTTCTACGGTCTGCGTTGCGTAAAAAAAATACTATGATGAGTCTACGTAATACTACGCGTCGACTAAGAACTGCTAAGATGCTCGAAATACTATGCAGCGTCTACGCGAACTGCTACGAAGCGTCTACGAATTGCTAATCTGCGTAGTGTCAACGCTCAAGATAGACAAACCTATATTGCGGACACTGCTACTGTGGAAGTTCTCATAACTTATATGTGTGTAAATCTGTAATAAATCTTTATTAGATTATAATTTCTCGATATATTATGAAACAATCGTTTGTTAGGTACCTATAGTAGGCGCCAGATAAATGTGGAATAAAGTATATTGACCTTTCCCTAATAACTNACTGTAATAAATCTTTATTAGATTATAATTTCTCGATATATTATGAAACAATCGTTTGTTAGGTACCTAGACAATATATCCCATCCAAATTCTATATTTTCCAATATGGGATAAATTGGAAATTATTGAACTTGTCTTATTAAGAAAAAATAGTTAACAATTTCACGCGATATTTTACAATTTTCCGGCGTTTACAATTTTCCAGTGACATATAAATATTCTATAAATAATACCTATCTAAATTATAGCACTTACCTTTTGCTTTAAATGAATTCAACCAGTTATCGGAATGAGCGTTCAACAGATCGTACGATCTGCAGTGTTGTACTAAGAGAAGTTACTTAATAAAAAAGTAAAAAAAAAACGAAATAACCTTTTTCCAAGCCTTTCCATTTCAAACGATTTTAGCTCTTTTAACACGAAGATTAGGTATTTCCTAACAGCTAATCATAAACAATATAAGTAAGTATTTAAGTAAAATGAATAAAGAGAATAACAATATATTAGTAGGCATTTAACTTTTCACTATACTACTACTAAGGCATTTACTATCTGCACGAATATTTTTATAATCCATTCGTGATTAATTACGGAATCGTGAGCTCAATCAACTATTCTAAACTCTTTTAGAAACTTGAAACTATAAATTATAATATAAAACATACCGCAGTTACTTGATTACCTACGTACGATTGTTGAAAATTAAAACAAAGCCGGTCTTTATAGTACCTACTACCTAGGTGGTTGCTACTAGTTTTCACGGATTTTCTAGTGAATAATTAGGTTTATTTCGTTATAAATAATGATTCCGATATGTGATGTAACGATTTGCATTGCATTGAGGAAATATAATTAAACAACCGGCAGCCGGATCAAATTTCAAATTGCTATCAAAACGGGGCGCATTCATATTTTGTAGGGTGACCACGATCGCGCATCTATATACCGAGATTTATAAAACTCCGTTCAAGGGAACATTTAATGGCGAAGTGTCTTCGATTTTTTACAACTCTTTGAAGACAATATTTCGGTGAATTTAGGTATTATTTAAATATCTAAATACACATTACAGATTAGGACGTGGTTAAAACATTCATTCAAAAATGTTGCTTCGAAGGGAACATAAAATTGGTACGTTTGACAGAAGAGGCTGGGCTTTGGGCTTTCAGTTAGTATCTAACGATGGAATTTTCTAGATGCATAACCCTGTCATTACTTAAGTAGGTATTCTAAGAATTCTTCAAATACCAAAGATCTTCCTAAATTCACGACACAGATTATTGAAAAAACAGCGTTATACAAGCACGATCCTATAAAAAAAGAAATCATGGTAATCGTACTCGGTGTTGTAATGGTGTGCGGGTTGTGAGACAAGAGACATCTCCCTGGCGGCTATTTGTCGTGGGCGACAGCGCGGCAGCTCTCCCCCAGGCCTCGTTAAAGCACCGCGCGTCAACGCGACTTCCCTGATTTATTCGCCTTTATTCAGCTTTATTCGCGCATTTTCGCGCTTATTCGCCTCAAGCCACATTTATTCGAGCCCCACCCGAGCTCCCACAACTGACACATAAATGTCGCTTTTGTTTCTCTTTACGAAACGATTTAGATGCTCTATACGTTCGGGGACGATTCGTTAAGTAAACCTTGAACCTTTTGTGAATTGTGAGAATATTTTAGTCAGTTGGAGATAGGTAGGTAGTCAGTTTATGAAAGAGGGTTTTATAAAGGTACCTATTGTATTTTTTTAGAGTTCCGTAATCAACAAGGAAGCGTTATAGTTTCGCCACGTCCGTCTATCAGTCCGCGGTTTAGCTTAGAGACGCTTAGCACAAAGTTGGAATTTGGTATGGGTACCTATAGGTATCTATACATATCGATAACGCCGACAAAGTTGTAAAATATTTTTTAAGGGTAGGTACCCTGCACGTAAAGTGGCGATGATTTTTTTATCGTCTACCCCATGGAGTGAGGTGTCATTAGATAGTTCGTGTAAAAGTATTGAGGGTGTGCATATTTTTCCATCTTAGGATCTGTTTGCGTAATATTAAGCTATAAAGTACTAATTTTTGTTAGAGTCAAGTGTGTCCCCCCCTCCCCTAAACGGCTAAACGGTTGTTTTTGGAGACTTGAAAAAAATCATGTTAGTAGCAATATAACGAATTTAAAAGGAAAACTATCACTGCTAAGTAGGCTTTACAAGTTAACGAGTACCTAGTAGTCGACCAACTTATAAATTGTACAACTGGATAACTAAAAAAATCGTAATAATTCCATAGAAAATTACTTAAAACTAAGTTCGTTTGTAACTTTTCTATCTTTTAGTAAAATTTGCTCTTTACTTGTTGTCATGGTTTACGACACGGGTAACTGCAGAACCCTGTAATGTGCGAGGCCCGACACGTAGTAGTCATAATATGATGTCTCTTGTCTCATGTTCATAGTAACTTATATCATGTCCCCTAGGCGAGAGCTTTTCAGCGCAGCTTTGCGACAAATGCCACAGGATTTCTTCCTATCCTTAACTATACCTAGTGTATCAAATACAGGCATAACAGAATAATGAAGAGGTACAGGATCGGACCTAAGACATCATTTGAGGTGAAATTTCTGTCGTTTCGACAACTAATAGGTAAGTACTTGTAAAATGTCTAATGGATTCAATACATAGGTACTAATAGGTATCCATATTCGACACTGCTTGAATTATGAGGAAATGCCTGTCTTCCGCCAATACCGGCGGACCACTATTTTGAAATGTTTTCGATATGATTTAGGTACTTTAAGGAATAGTACCTACTGATGATGGTTTTTTTTTTGGTAATCGTTTAATAAAATTAAACCTAGCTAGATCGATTTATCACTCCCGAAACCCCCTGCATACTAAATTTCATGAAAATCGTTGGAGTCCTTTCTGAGATTCAGATTATATATATATACCTACATAGGTAGAATATACAAAAAATACTCGTTTAAAGGTAAAAATCTTAATGAATAAACTGTTCAGACACCTGTGTTTAAACTGTTTATTCATTAAGATTTATATTATTATTAGTTATCTATCATTATTATTAGTACAGTGGTTTAGGACTAAACCGCTGAACAAATAGGTAATAATTAATGTTTCATAGGAATAGATAGATATAGNTTACATTTAAAAATCTTAATGAATAAACTGTTCAGACACCTGTGTTTAAACCGTTTATTCATTAAGATTTATATTATTATTAGTTATCTATCATTATTATTAGTACAGTGGTTTAGGACTAAACCGCTGAACAAATAGGTAATAATTAATGTTTCATAGGAATAGATAGATATAGATTGGCTCTTTTTTTTAAGGATGGGAAATCATCAAATGACTTTTTTCCACTCTGGGTGGAGCGGAAGGGCGTGTCAGACTCTTACAGACTAAAACCCATCCGTTTTCCTTTTAAAGCCCTTTGCGTTCCAGGGCCGCGGTGACTCTTTCGAACAAATTCTGCAATCCTGGATAGATTGGCTCTTAGAATCAGTAGATTCTATAATTNAGGGTGGAGCGGAAGGGCGTGTCAGACTCTTACAGACTAAAACCCATCCGTGTTCCTTTTAAAGCCCTTTGCGTTCCAGGGCCGCGGTGACTCTTTCGAACAAATTCTGCAATCCTGGATAGATTGGCTCTTAGAATCAGTAGATTCTATAATGAAAATTCCTGCTCTGATAGGTAAGATACCGGATGATGATATAATTTTGATACTGGTACGCGTGTTTTACCTATAAATTGAGGTGGAGTAGGTATACCATAGTCCTCCCGACCGATTTCGGCCATGGCGGCCAATCTCAACGGAAACTAGCCATCGGCGCGGGACATATTATAGTGCACAAGTGTGTGCGCAAACACAGGTGCATTCACTCATCCATCACTGTTTTCCGAGGCCCGGGGTGTCACACCACCAACTTTAACTCCGAGCAGTCACAGAGAAATTCCTAATGGAAAAACCCAATAACAGTTTTTGCCCGACCTGGGAATTGAAAACCGGACTCCACGTTCGGCAGTCGCACTTTGGACCGCAGACTGGCTGCCGCGCGCCTTGGTTGAAAGAAAAGAAAGAAAAAGAGTTTATTTGCGACAAGCATGCCAAAAAATAAAATACCGAAACAAAATTACAAAAGTTATGAAATAGAATACCTGAATAGGTAGGTATATGCAGAATACCAGATATTGCCATAAATGTTTGATCTTTTTTTCCGTTTTCTTTTTGGGAGAAGCATTTTTTCCTTTAAAGTTGGTGTTCAAGTTCAAGAACCAAACAAGCATGGAAACGTAAATTACCCACTCCATGCTTAGGTAATGACACCAAAATGTTTGTTTCGTTTGTGACAATGACATCTAAATATTTCACATTACTTGATCTTGTAATGACCCTTAACTGCGGTCGGTTGATAAAATGAGCTGATAACAGACGCACAGTTGTCCGAAGTTTGTTGTGACGTTTGTAGCTACGTAAATTATTTCAAAATAATGGCGTCTCCTACTTTACCAATAAGTATTTCTGAAGTGAATTCTTTAAGTGACGAACGGTTCGAGTCGGTATTTGGAAATGTTATAGAACTGTGCACAGGTGCGGCCGTAGAAGTTAAGACGAAGAGGCCTTTCCAGGATCTTACTGCTCTTTGTGACGCATTTCAAACTTATTTAGAGGAAATTGGAGTAGAAGGTAAGGATAGTCGACATCGAAAGATGAGAGGTGCTTTGTTCACTTCGATGATTTTAAATTCATAGCTAACTGAACGGAACCCTATAGTTAATTACATACCAATTTCAAAATATAGGTAGATATCTAACAATCCATAAATCTTAAAGATCTCGCATACCTACCTACATATACAACTGTTGACCCAAAGACAACGATTTCAGATAAACAAGTGATATTGAAGCTGCACCCCGACCTAGCAGGCCAGTTGGCGGCGCGAGGGGAGCTGACTCCGGAATCTACCGGCGAGCAGAAAGCTGCAGGCTTGGATGGACTCACGACCGAACAGAAGAGGGTTATGGATGAGAGTAACCAACGGTAACTGCGTATTCTACCAACCTTTCATCATAAATTCGTAATCATCATCACGCGATTTCATCGGTAGGATACCTACTTCGAAATTTCCCCCTCAATCATTTTTCGTCGTTATGCCTTGTACCCACACACAGCTTTGTCTCTGAGAAGATCAACGCACTTGTGGTGTTGATGTTAGGTGTTCGACGTGTTCATAAGCAACAATGACTATTTACCATAGAAATATAAAAAACAGAAAAAAAACACAAACTTATTTATTATATCTATGCTATTTACCATCGGCCGGCCTTCCGCTTCTCCCCTATTCATTAAAACCGGCCAAGTGTGAGTCGGACTCGCGCACAAAGTGTTCCGAACCAATTCCATGTTTATTACATGTTTTTTTAAAACCATATAGGTTTTCCTGGAATCTATGTGTAAAGAACTATTATCTATTATTTTTTTCAAAATTCAACTTTATCGCTCCAGTAGATTTGGAGCAAATTAGCTGAGTGAGACAGACACACGAGTGATCCTAAAAGGATTCTGTTATTCATACAGACGTTCGGAACCCTAAGAAGGAGGAAAATATTAAATAAATTATTGCCACGCTTCATGCAGCTTTATGATACTTAGTAGATTATGCACCGAGGGGATAATGCAGTGTCTTATGTCACGGGCGTCATATTGAATCCCGAACGCAATGAAGGACTCAAGAGTTAGTTAACTCACGAGCGTAGGTAACGAGGGAGTTTAGAGTTTAAATCACGAGCGAATTTTAGAGAGTAGGAAGTTGATACAAGAATCCTGAATGCAACGAGGGATTTAAGCTAGCCCAAGGCAAAGACACCTTTATCCCCGAGGAACATACTCTACTTTTCACACCTACTGCGAGAAAATTGTGCTCAAGCCATGAAGAGAGGTGGCTGTTGTTGTTGTGCACTGTTAGGAGAAGGTCGCGCGTCCGAAGCTGTGCCTGCCGGCTCACCGCCGGGCAAAAAAATTGTACTACTGAATTCCATTATAACCCGCCGGGCAATAATGTGATTTGAATTTGGAACCTCATTTTGACCGCGCGACCTGCACCTAGTAGCGGAGGCCGACACGGGCGCCACTCGCGGGCTTTAATGACGTACTTTAGGTTAGGTTTGCATAGCAAATAATTTGACGTTTTCGTGCAGGTGGTGTGAAAAGTAAATTTAAGTAAACAACGTAGTACGGTGGAAACCAACTTCTTTTAAAAATTTTATATTCATTTTAGATGATATATGTGATTCATAAACCGGCTGATGGTTCTCCATGGCCCCAATGGAAAATTATAGTCTGATCGACAGCGACATCTAGTTGACTGACACTGAGTTCGTTCACTGCTGCCATCTATTGAGTATTTTATAAATAACTTTTAATAGTTTGCGATCAAAGTCGACGTGTTTCATTTTCCAGTTTCTCTTTATACTGACATACATAAATATTATAGTTTTCAATCAACCTATGACATGGCATTAATTACGAACAAGAAATCCTATTAGATTCGTTTAAGTGGACTCTTCCTTTTCCAGATATAAGGCGAAGTTCGGCTTTCCCTTCATCATTTGTGCCAGGGAGAACAAAGTACAATCCATTATTGAAGGTCTGCAACTCCGGTATAATAATTCTCAAGAACAAGAAATTACTATTGGTATCAATGAGGTGAAGAAAATATGCAAACTCCGAATACTAGACATAGTTAAGAACTGAAGATTTGTAATTATTGTGTGAAACCAATAAGATTGAAAAATTTATGTAATATTACTTATGAAATCTCATTTGCTGTTTCCCGATTCTTTTGAAGTAAAAAGGATTCGCATGCTATCCTCCCAGTCCCAATCAGTCGATCGGTTTTTCTTGAAACAGTTGTTTCTTACTAGAGGATACCCTCTTGTACAGTACAACAGTTTCCAGTATCTCCAGATGGACATTAAATAAATGCTTAATTTAAACAACACTATAGTATCAGAATAACCTTTAATTAAAAATCAGTATGTATCAGTACATTACAAGACAAACCTAAACTAAGCAGCTCACAGTATTCCGAGTGAACGCTCAACCACAGCATGGGGCTGACCAGCCACTTCACACAGCTCTGGAGTGTTCAATATGTCTTCGAACCCAACGTCCAGGTGCTTACCAGTCAACACATCATGCTGGAAGTTGGACCTTTGAAGGAAAGGAAGGTGACCGATCTGAAAATAAAGAGTTTGATGCTTGTTACTTTTAGGAACACAAAAATCTTGTAAGACATATTTTTTTAAATATAATTCTTATCTGTAAAAGTAAAAGCAGTTGAACATTTCGAAATATATCTGAATAAATGATGTAAAGGAAATGCACCAGATCTGGCATTAAAAAAAGGTTAATGCAGGCCGCATTAACCTTTATTTAATACCAGAGCATAAACGCATTGGTGTGCCCCGCCCGAGGCTAAACCACAAATTTGTTGGCTCTAGCCGATGGTGGCGTGTTGGGGACTTTTTCATTTGTCGGCTATAGCCGACCGTGGCGGTCAAAAGGTTAAATAATTCCACCTCTGTCATTCATGAATAAGTCTAACTTTTAACTTGTAACCTTGTGTTTGATTTTACATCTTGAACTTATAATAGTGACTGTTTGGAGGGATCCCACCACAGTAGCTAGAAACACATAATTATTTAACTTTAAAAAAAAAACGTGGAAGTTTGTGCGTTAAGATTTTTGTATGTTTATGACTCAACAAACTTGGTAATATTTGCTGGCAAGGTTACACTCCACATACTAGGTTTTTGTAAATAAAACTGTTATGTTTTCTCTTTCCATGATCAAAAGGTTGTCTGATAGCAAATGCCTATGAGTACATAATGAATAACAATACATAAATTAATCATGTCCTCTATTCAATTGTAAAATACTTTTACCTAGAAAGATTCAGATGAATAATTTCAATTTGGACAATTATCCATGACTGGGAAGTGTGATTACAGACCAGTAGATTTTCTTTGATAAATAAAATACCTTGCTAGTGAATTTCATTTCCATAGTAAGTTTGAGAGGTGCGTGAAGTCCTTGGATGTTGCGGAGCATTGCCATGTTCATCTTTTCCTGATTTAAATGATACTGCAAAAACAATGAAGTTTTTCATAAATTAATGTGCACAAGCTTTTTTAGATTTGGCTTATTGATTTTTAAGAGGAGCGTAGTGTATAAATAATATGAGTGCGATGTTGAAAAATTAAATAGAACTGTATTTAAAACAAGTAAACATTCAGATAAGGCATATAGGGCACATAGAATATATTTATGGCTCTTCATTATTAAATCAGATATAGTTTATGCTGAGGCTAATCAAATTTGACTAGTCATGATAGTAGATGGTAATACACTTTTACGCTTTGGGTTGGATTTCCTCTGTTCCACTTTATCAGAATAAGCAAAGATAACTCAGGGGAATTCAGGTTAGAGGTCCTATTGAATTATTTTGTTTGCAGCAAATTTTTATAAATGTACACCTGGTACTGAGCTGCTACATGTCATGTTTAAAAAGTGAATAACTTACACTTCTTTCAGATATTTCTATTGGATGTGACATGCCAAGTTTCGACTTCGTAGCAGCAAGACCCGCCACGAGCGGGTTCGGCACACCGAACGGACCCTCTTGTGGCTTGATATTACTGACATGTTCAGGCTTTACTTTCAGCGAAGGCAGACCGAAACTCTGAAATCATGATAAAGCTGTTTTAGAAGTTTTGTTAGAAACAGTAACCTAAAAGAGAATGATTATCAAACTTACCATTTTACTTGGGTGTGATGTACAAATTCACTCAATTATACGTAGATTTATACCGTTTTCTATTTGATGAAATAAAAGCGTTTTGAAAATACCAAAGCCAACTAAGCCAAGCGCCGAGTCTTGTCAAATTAAATATGTCAAAAACTGTTAAATCACGTTCACAGATAATAAATAAAGAGCGTTCATTTAAAAAATGTCTTGAGACTGCTGCCGAACCATTGCCAAACCAATTCAAATAAAAAATCGAAATGATTATTTTTGGTCGAAAGGAACTTTGTACTTTTGTTTCTTTATCTCAGTTGGTGCTGGCCGTTTTAAAACTTTTTTAAGAACTATCGGTACGAATTTTAGAAACAGAGTCCATCCGTGCTAGGAGTTAACAAACCAGTTTAGATTTAATGAGGAAGCTTTTTGCTATTTTTCCGCTAGGTTTCGCAATCGTTATGATCTGTGCATCATTATTTCAAGGATAGAAGCACAGAGTACTTATTGTATAATAACCAATATAACCTGTCACGAGTAGCGCCATCTGGATTTTGTGTTCTCAAACTAACCATAAAATACTATTGTAAATCCTTTTCATTTCAGATATAGACTGATTTATTTAAATTATTAAGACTTTTTAAAAGACTATTTTTTTTTGGTTCATTGATTGATTTATTTTATCAATTGCTTAAAAAAATAAAACCAAAATTTCGCCGATTGGCCGATACATATATACGTTTTGCAATTTTCGTTGTGTACGTATACGCTGAATTATTTTCGTGTTGTTTATGCTGTTTTTTTAACTACTCTTCCCTACAGGCTTGAAGAGTCCATCCTTAGCTTTGTCAGTCCGTCCTTGCGTTGAGGTATCCGCGGGGCGAAGCACAGGGGCGAAGGCCGACTGAATTCGGTATATGAGTGCGATATTTCGACACTATTATTTTGTTTTTGCCTTCTACGAGACGATGTGTTCATTGAATATAAAATTCATGTGGAGCGCTTTGTATTTTCAAACTACCTACTGTTAAATTAATTTCAAACTACCGAACATGGTTTTTAAACTAAAACAATGACAACAAATTAGAAATAAAATAACCAATTTTCAACAACTATGAAGTCTAAGCCGTTTTGTAGAGACATCTAGTACGTCCTATGTGAATTAATACGTATAATAGTTTGCCTAGTTTGGGATCAGATGACCGTGTGTGAGTTGTCCCAAGATATTATAAATTATTTAAATAGATGGCGCACCTAAAAAAATAGCTGTGAACGTGAAGAAGAAAAATTTCTTCTCACGATCATAACAGATTTATGATTGTGAGTTTGAATCTAATGCTAACGAGTAAAAGCATTAACCATTAGAAAAAAATTAACAACTCTACAAAGCTCTACAAGGTTTGCCATTCTACCACTGCAGGACGCACCTATATATCTATCGGGGTTTGGTTTCCGCACTTAATCCTGGTGTTTGACCATTTATGTACAGACCCCATATTTTATTCACATTTTAAACATGATAAAATGTTATGGCAACACGATAACAGAAAAGCTTTTTCTGTGGCTCTCGTGTCGATTTGTGCTGCCACCTATATTTCGTGCACGTTATTCGTTTCTTCCATTTTGCAAGACAGAAAAACCGACCACAGAGTCAATAGCACGCAACACTGAAATAAAATGTCAATTTGACAATTTGCTTAAAGGTCTTGTAACCAAGCCAGAGGCATAGCTACAACCATTAAAAAAAAAACAATTTGACATTGTCTTGTTTTGTTTTCGGCGGATTGACTACCTACATCACGACGTGACACGGTGACACTGGCAGAATAGTCGGAACCGGCTCAGTTGCCATAAAAGGAAAAGGAAAAAAAAAAAGACTACCTACATGACTGATTAGATACCTACCTAATTACCTATTAGTCTGAATGTCTTTACGTCTTATTTTCTTGTCGTGCTTGGCGATTTGTTGTGCAAATATATTACTTGCGTTCTTGAGCTCGCGCTTTTTTTGTTACTCAGTTGCTGTTAAGTAATTGCTGCATCTTTCCTTGTTACGTTGTTTTGTTTGGGTGTTGTTGTTTTTGTAAAATATGGGAGACGTTCAACTGAGCACCTCTGGTGCAGTTACTGCTTGTAAGAAAAGGAGACGCGCGCTTCTTAGTGTCACAGAGAAGACAATGGTGCAAAACGTGTTTGAATACATATGCAACGACGATGCATACGCAATTATGTGCAAAACCAAACAAGTGCTACTGAGCTCTGAAAACAGCAGATATTTAGGAAATAGGAATTGCTACTGCTTTTAATGTTCTGAAAGACTTTAAGGAGAATGTCACACCCACTCCACCACAACCCCATTTGCAGGTTTGCCAGACCCTGAAACCCCACTCTGTCCGAACCTATTTTGGATCCTCCATTTGATTCAAATCAATATCTTGCAGGTACATTTTCATTATTTCTATGACTTTCATAAATTCACTCTCAACTCTTTTAAACGAAACACAAGGGACCAAGCCTTTTGGTTGATAAAAAGAATTATCATTTATGGAGTGAGGAAAGAAAACAACCAAATTCACCATCATTTTTAATTCAAAAGTAAGTGAGACTATCATTTTAAGAGACAGCAATCCAAGAGTGATGTCACATACATTCAAGGCAATCATTTAACCATCAGATATCTAAATATGAACAAATTTCTTTGTTATTAAGAATGGCTCTTGCGCTGTAAAGAGAATATAATATATCAATTTATGAGTTTTAAGGTACAGATGCCAGCACATCAAGCTACAACAATCTGTCAAATTTCTGTAATAGATTTTCAACNTGGATCCTCCATTTGATTCAAATCAATATCTTGCAGGTACATTTTCATTATTTCTATGACTTTCATAAATTCACTCTCAACTCTTTTAAACGAAACACAAGGGACCAAGCCTTTTGGTTGATAAAAAGAATTATCATTTATGGAGTGAGGAAAGAAAACAACCAAATTCACCATCATTTTTAATTCAAAAGTAAGTGAGACTATCATTTTAAGAGACAGCAATCCAAGAGTGATGTCACATACATTCAAGGCAATCATTTAACAATAAAATAAAAGGGATGTTGAGGATTTTAGAAATCAGCACCTCAAAGATTTAGTCATAACCTTTTGTAAACTGATAAAATAAACAATACACTACCATACTACTATACTTTCAGATATCTAAATATGAACAAATTTCTTTGTTATAAAGAATGGCTCTTGCGCTGTAAAGAGAATATAATATATCAATTTATGAGTTTTAAGGTACAGATGNCATCAGATATCTAAATATGAACAAATTTCTTTGTTATTAAGAATGGCTCTTGCGCTGTAAAGAGAATATAATATATCAATTTATGAGTTTTAAGGTACAGATGCCAGCACATCAAGCTACAACAATCTGTCAAATTTCTGTAATAGATTTTCAATTGTATTGCTAAAGCATTAGGTTCAAGGTTGATTGGGAAAATTTGACCGTTTCGGGTAGCTTGATGTGCTGGCACCTGTACCTTAACCAACCAAATTGTGCTCATTTCTGTGCTATACAGAGTTCATTGTTATAACAAGCAATGTTATAAAGAGTTTACACTCTATTTTTTTATTTTCGAATTATTGATCATAAAACCCACAAATTAATTATATATTATTATGGTGAAAGGATTAACCAATCAACACAAGTCGATTGTACAGGGTGC
The DNA here is from genome assembly GCA_002192655.3 of Mamestra configurata. NCBI lineage: Eukaryota > Metazoa > Arthropoda > Insecta > Lepidoptera > Noctuidae > Mamestra > Mamestra configurata. The sequence continues at coordinate 20,795 of NDFZ01003767.1, forward strand.
GCTGGACGTAACAGAAGGTCGAAGAGTATGTCGCTCAGGGAGACTCCTTTCAACTGTCACTCCGCAGTCTATGGCCCACCTCTTGTCTTGCGCCGCATGCCCTGTCACCTGTACATTGTACATGTGAAGACCTTATGACTGCGTCAGCGAACAGTGTTGCCGTTTCTGAGTACTGGGCTAAGCATAAAATTTCATAAAGTTCGGCCGTTCAGAGAATGCGTTCCTGACACCTATCAGTTAGTCACGACTAGTGATGGGCACAACATAACACTGAGTTCGTTACCGTTCCTCCAAAATGAACCGCCGCATTATTTTAAGATTATTTTCGTTTTAAATTGGCGGAATCATTTAAAATTTATATTTTAGTTATTTAAGTGGAAACCAAAAAAAGGTAATATTCATATAATAAAATTGTTTTATTTATTCTTTGTTACAAAGTTACAATCTGTATTTCTATGCAATAAAGTAAGTACATTGAATTGAATGTGCGTACAGAATATTAATCAGACTCCGATTCGCTTGAGGAGGTGGTGTCTTCATCATCTTCGCCTACATGTATAATTATATTATTATCAATAACAGAATCAATCCTCATATCTCGGTCAAAATGTTCCAAAATCAGGTTTTTAGTCTTCTCAACAACCTTTGCCCAGTCATCTCTTGTGACTTCCCCGCAGGCTTCTTTTAATAGGGTCATCATCTTTTTCGTGCTGAATGGCGGGGAAGTATTGTGGCGGGCGGCGTAACCTTTTATTTGAGCCCAGATTAGCTCGATCGCGTTATATTGGCAATGATACGGTGGAATTCTTAGAACGCGATGACCGTACTCCAGAGCCAGTTCATCGATTTCGTATCGCACATTTGCCGCTTTATTTTCTTTAACTAATTTAATTAGCTCTGCTTTTAGCATCTGCATATTTGCGTCAATGCCTTTTGCTTGTAACCAAGCCACCATTTCTTCTTTTTTATTAGCTTGGGTAGGTGGTTTCTGTATTTGAACCGAGTGATAGGAGGCATTATCCATGAATATTACAGAAGGCTCTGGTAGGCTGGGCAAAAGCACGTTCTGGAACCACTCTTTAAATGTAGTGGCATTCATTTCCTCGTGGTAGTCATTTGTGGTTTTTGATTGAAATGCCAGTAACGCGTTCTCCACAAAGCCGTATTTTGCAGAACCTGCGTGGCATATTATCAGACGGGCCCCCTTACCCATTGGTACTTTTGACGTCGACGCTTGTGTATCATCCGTCCAAGAACGGGAAACCGTGTGATTGGCGTTTAGCCATGTCTCGTCAATGAACACTACATTATCCCAGTTATCAATTTTTTTTGCTTCTCTCAAAAAACTTATCCGTTTTAAAATTATGTCGTATCGTTCTAATAAAATTTTTCTTTTGTCTGTTTTTTTATACGAAAAACCAATATCTTTTAAGATTTTGGTTAAAGCAGTTTTACCCCCGCTAAACAGTCCAGCTTCTCTTAACGATGCCAAAAGCTTCTTCCTGTTGAGATATTCATTTCTGGAATAGTAACCATATATATGATTTCTGATTGCATCGGCGTCAAAGGTGTCAATATCTGTCACGGGTTTAGTTCTACGTTTCTTCTTCGGAGTACGTAAAATATTATCTTCCATGCCAGTCGAGCCGAACTTTTCTTTATTAATATTTGTTATCGTTCGTTTGCTAACTCCAAGCGCCTGAGAGACGCGTTCTTGTACTTGTTCGACAGGTACCAGGGGTCCGCAATTTTGCCGCTCCCGCTCAAAGTAATCTTGCAGCTTGATGATTAACTCACGGGCTCCACTTTTCAATGTTTGTCCACGTTTAGGCATTATTATGCACCAAAAGTAAAAAGAACGCAATACAAAACACAATCGAAGTCCGATTTAGCGCCGATGTCAGTTTGAAAAGCAGAAACAGTCCATTAAACGAAAGCCGGGTAATCAAATAAAAACAGATCGAAAACACTTGAAGAACGTGGTCTATGCGCACGAAACGACAACAGACGACTGTTTTAGCGTCACAAAATGGCGGCCCAACGCCATTTGGGGTTACCATTTTCAACCTAAATATAAAAATGCTACTTTCTTTCGCGCGTTCGGTTTGGTCATAGTTTTATTTTTATATTTCATAAAAGTTATCTTATAGTCCATTATTTTCAAATTCTTAAAAAGAAAAACAAAGCGTATTATTTTATATTATAAGTATAACTGTATAAGAACAGATTACGATACTTGCCTGTTATTTTTAGCACAGCACTACAAATATAAAGCGCTGACATAACCTTGTAATAGCGCAGTATAGATTTAGAAAAATATTGTTTACCAAGTTATTTGACACTCAGTTTGGCACAAAATTATAACATTCATTGATTATTGATATAATAATGTTGTTTTAATGCTCATCAATTGTTAAAACGGTAAACAACCAGCAAAAATATTTTTATCGTAACTGCAACGCCATTACAAAGTTACGTCGTCAGTTCAATCGCGACGTGTCAGGAACGCATTCTCTGAACGGCCGAACTTTAACTATATTTGCCACCCTCAGATCCCCTAAGAAGCAGAAGAATAATTATATATTTAATCCTATTTCCAGGTTTGCAAGACTATGACATTTCAACGCAAGTCTTTAAGTCAATACCTTTTTTGGATCTTCCAAATCATCTGACTTAAATCTATATCTAACAGTAACAGGTGCATTTCCCTTATTTCTATGATTCTCAGAAATATGTCCCCTCTATAAAATGATCATAACTCCATCATTTTTTAAATAAACAAAAAAAAAAAACTATTTCGTCATGTCTTTTCCCAGTTTTGAAAAATTAAATATAAAATCCAATCAAATATGTACCCTATTGCCGTATCAATTCACAACACTGCTTTATCATTATTGTGTTTGGGATCTGGGGCGTGGCTAGACACTATTTTAATAAAGCAAATGGGCTATAGACGTAGGATAGAACAACGAATTAAACTAATATTCTCTTCATTAAATTTGCCTTACATATTATTATGGATTTACATTTTCAAATATTAAAGTTATACATATTTATTATTAGTAATGTTACTTAAAGGAAAATACCGCCTAAGTGCGAGTTAGACTCGCTCGCAAAGGGTTCCGTCTTCCTCATCTTCCTGCCCTTGTCCCATGTTACTTGGGGTCGGCAAAAATCATAAGCAAAATTCAGCCAAGGGTTCCGTAAAAATCATAATTCCTTAACATTTTATTTTAAAAGCACAGATTTTCCTGGAATGTTATCTATGTGTAAAAAACTATTTTCTTTATATTTTATTTTAAGCCTTAGTATTTTTGAAGATAAGGAAATGGAATAGTCTATTTCATGGATGGATAAATAGAATATACTTGACATACACGCAAAAATATTTACACAACTCTTTTCATCTGCCTACTTAGCCTTTACCAACTGTGTTGGTGTTGGCTCCCAGTCAAACCGGATTCAGCTGTACATACCTGACCTACACAACCCATTAACTGGGTAACACGGTACTTGGCAAGACTGTAAGTCAGATTTTCTGGCTTCTGACAATTCGTAACGACTGCCCAGGATCTACAAATAACAGCCGGTACCAACGGCTTAACGTGCTTTCCGAGGTGCGGAGGAATCTCGATATTTTGAGATGGTCACCCATCCACAGACCGACTTCGGCAAGCTGCTTGCTTGCTGTTGCTTAACCTTGAAGTCGACCTATGCGGCTGTTATTATTTAGCCACGAGCTCTTCGCAGTGTTATCGAATGTAAGTACATATTTCGAAAATAACTTTTAAAGTTTATTTCAAAAGTATAAGAAAAGGATACCTATTTGAAACCTCACAATAAGCCCTTTCATTTGATATGGCAAACTATTTCTCAATGTTTTTCGTTCGAACGGAACCCTAAACTAATCAGAAACCACAATCTATTTTTAACTGTGACAGATAGGGACTCGAATACTCGTGTCAAATAGGTAGTAGGGTTATCGCTGCATAAAGTGCACTTGCTAGTGGCATTCAATCATTTTGTAGACACACTTATAAGTATAATTTAGATACTCGGTTCGTCGGACCAGTGCAGTGATCATCCAATCTAGGCATAGGCCTCTTCCAAGCGTGGCCTCAGCGACAGACTGATTCATACTACCAGTGGATTCCTGTGACCATCTCCAGGTAAGGCCAAAGAGTATGCTTAGATGTTTGGTCACGTTGAGAGGATGAATGTAAGACGACTACCTAACAAAACGCGTTTTTTTTTGTAACTAACATAAGGACAAGAAATAACGCAAGGTAGTTGACAGTGAAAACGCACGGAGGGGACGCTCTTAACCTTTTGAACGGCAGAGCATAAACGGATCAGCGTGCCCCTGACGCCAAGCCACAAATTGGCCGTACTTTTTACCACAAATTTGTGACGTATGGCGTACAGAGCATGCGCTTGCTTATGTATGTGACAATGGCGGTCAAAAGGTTAAAAGAACATAATTATATACACAGACTTTCTTTATCTTATTTATATTCTTTCTCTGGTCAAATATTTTATCCGCTTAATTCGTGGTTCCTACTTCAATTCCTTGTTACAAGAGTATATATTTTACTTTAGCATTCCACTTCCCATAAGGCATACACTTTTCCCCGTTAACGCCATCTATTTTCTATTCCACGAACTAGTAGTGTAACAGTTAAAACCAGTTACCAGTACAGTACTTGTCCCTTACATTAATAATATTTAGCTGTTTGACCACTCTCTAGATGCTGGTCGATTCTGTAACCATGTCGAAGTGAAGGCTAGGGTGAAGTGATCACGAGGTGAGCTGTCAATCCATCTTGATACTATAATAATAATATGTATAATAATATGTTGGGACAACTCACACACGGTCATCCGATCCCAAACTAGGCAGAGCCTGTGCTATGGCAACCAGACAACTGATAAACATACTTATATATTTCTAAATACATACATATTATAGACAAATTACACCCAGACACAGAACAAATGATCATGCTCATCACACAAAGATTTGTCCTGGGTGGGAATCGAACCCACGACCTCCGGTTTAGCAGTCAGGGTCACTAACCACTCGACCAACAGGCCAGTCTACATACTATTGATTGACAGAATCGACCGACTGAACTCACTGCAGCGATATATTAGGAGTCCATTGTCATTCCCAGCACAATATTTTCATGAGTACCTTCTTACTTAGGGCATACTGAAAGTTTCTGGATTCTGATAAATAAGACTATATATAACACTTACAATACATTTATTGTTTGTCAAACTATATTTCCTCGCAATTAATGCATTTTTGCATTCGCTGAAACCATTTTACAAAGCAGTTGGAGCAGTCTTCCTTAGGGACCTCTTCAATGGCTTCATGAAAAGCATTCACCACCGATTCAGGACTCGTAAAACCAAACGGAACAAACCAAAAATTAAAGACAAACTTAGAGGCACACGCCTCTAAGTTTGTCTTTAATTTTTGGAAACAAAAAAGTCACAGGGTGCGAGGTCCGAAACCGCTAATCGAATGACGTTGTCGCGAACACGCTTATTCGAAAAACTGTTTGACTGGTACGCTGCCTGGTACGAAAGTCTTTGGAAATAGCATGCGTCGCAATAACGTCATTCGGACCTTCATATCACTCCCATCAATATTAGATTCGGTAACCGCAGTTGCCAGCCGACCTTCACGTACCTCTCATAGAGCTGCACGTCCACGTCTAAATTCTCCACGTATACACAGAGCTGCGACATGGTGCTTCATCACCAAATGCCAATTGAAGTCTCTGGCAACTCTTTTGTTGACTTAAGCCACAGCGAAAATCATAAAAAAAACCGTTGAACGAAAATGTTCACAAGTTAAATTCATTTTGATAGCGACATACAATTTTCGAAAGGACAATGAAAACACAAATGACAGTCTCGCAAATTAAAAAGTAACATGCTCACAAAGAGTTCCATTTTCGAATTTCATAATTGTGTTTTCATTATTTTATTGTAAGTGGCCAGATCTAGAAACTTTCAGTCCCGCCCCACGTATTAACTTTTTATATCGGCTTTGTTTTTTTTCCACTGTGTTTATGTTTTTTTTTTATTGTAATTGTCAAGGTTCTATTTTCCGTTTTATCGATTTTTTACTTGTTTTTTTTTCATTTTGTGTAATTTATTGTATCTAATTTTGTAAATGTATGCTATTGTATGCCTATATACTTGTAAGTAATTGTGGTGTAAACCGTTATATAAGTTGGTCGCGAATAAATAAATAAAAATAAACTTTATTGGTGGTAAAGTTGATCCACACATAACCAGGCCGAGGTTGGGACGTGGCCGTAGCCGTCACAATAAGTTTCGACGCGCCGATGTTGTTTTGAGCTCAGGCGATTGGCCGGATAAGTAGGTATGTGTGGATTAGCTTTAGGGCGAGTTTTAACGAACTCGATCGCGCTTTTGTAATTTCGCTTATGTTCAATCGTATGGAGAAATGCAGTGTTCTTGTCACCAGACGGCACCTATTTTATTTAGTTTGAGTACAAATTGAAGTTTACGATAAGGCGATCGAGGACATTACGACTCGTTCGAAGGCCACATGTGAATGAATGATTTATCGAGCATGGAGCAAAAGGCGTTTTTGAAGAAAGTGTTTGTCTATTTCAATAGAAAAAGTCCCGAGTTTATATATTTGTATGTTGCAGGTCATAGCTTATAAGCCAGTTGCCAGAAGTCTTCGCTCCGTCGGCCAGCCGTTCTGCGAGTAATCCCAACTTTACCATCCTAACTGCGACTGCACCCATGACACCGATCGAAACCTATGTATTCTTCGATTTGGAGGCAACTGGTTTAATAAAAGGAAGCGATGTTCCCGGAATAACTGAACTGGGCATGTTAGCGGTCAAACGGACACTTTCTCACGACCAAAGCAGATGATGAGTTGCGAGTGCAGTATAAGTTCCGAATGTGCTTCNGCATGTTAGCGGTCAAACGGAGACACTTTCTCACGACCAAAGCAGATGATGAGTTGCGAGTGCAGTATAAGTTCCGAATGTGCTTCAATCCTAGCAAGCTTATGAGCGAGAAAAGTGTTGAGTTGAGTGGACTAACCAACGAGCTCCTAGATCAAGAAGCTGAGCTTAACGCTGAAGCATTTAATGCCATCAGCTCTTTCATCAATTGTCTTCAAAAGCCCGTGTGTCTAATCGCTCACAATGGTTTCAAATATCATTTTCCTGTACTGAAATATCACCTCCAAAATATTTTTCAACAGCTGTCTTCTGATGTTCTGTGCACGGATAGTCTTTACGCATTTTATGATTTGATAAAAGCGGAAATCCATGGGAATGTTGAAGAAGAAATGTTTGAAGAGGAAAGTAAGAAAGAGAAATCGTTTGATCAGGTAAAAAGGGATTGCTTCTTTGGGCCGGACCCGACTCCAAAGGATTCGTACCAATTGAAAGATATTTATCAGAGAGGGTTCGATGAGGCTCACCTGCAAGGTAACAGGGTGGAGAATCACTGTACTATGATGTTCAAGATAGCTCAGGCGAGAGCAGGGCGGTTCAGTAGGTGGGTCGCCGGGAACCATTGCCGCTTACTTCTAGTGCCGGTGCCTCCTCAACCGAAACAGCATTGGCCGCGAATCGCTAAGCCATCATTTCTAGAAAAAAAAGAAAAGAAAAATTAAAAAAATATTTGTATTAAGCGTTGTATTTTAATCACATCCTAAGTTTTTTTCAGGTAGGTATCAATCACGACACGTATTATAACAAAACTAAAAATACGAATTTAAAAAACTACTTACGTCCTAAGGGTTATTTACAAAGACTGATAGATGAAATTTAACCAACAGTAGGTAGGTAAGCTGGGCGTCATCTTTCATCTAGCTGTAGGTACTGTAAAGAGGATATCCTTGTCTGCTGGTCTCTGGCAGACAAGATAGCCTTTGGAAGCGTCAAGTGAAAACTAAAAGAATTTGAAATACGAATGTGAAAATATGTTTGGTTTTTTATCTAAGACTCGGGCACCAGCCCTCGTTAAAGGCAGATGCCAAATATATTTTAAAGTTTTNGGTTTTTTATCTAAGACCCGGGCACCAGCCCTCGTTAAAGGCAGATGCCAAATATATTTTAAAGTTTTAAATCTCCAATATCGTTTTCATTTATAATAATCACAATAAGTAACACTAGCGGAGTCCCTGGTGTTACAGTACCTACCTACTATCGAACGTTGTGTTCGGCAACTTGGCTAGGTAATCGATATTAACACCTGTTTGGAGGGTCACTGTCTGAATTGGTTTTTTACTATGGGTTTTAGAAAAAGGAAAGTCATGACAAAACCAAAAAATCGTTTGTGACATTGACAATAGACTTTTCAGTGACATTTTGTTCAATCCACACAATATAAAAACTTGAATTACATTGTTAAAGTTTGTTTTCTGTCGTTTTTGTAAATTTATTTATAAGAATATACAAATCATGGCGCAATCTTCCGCACGAATGGGAAAAGAATTGGTAACATTTTGGTTTTTGGTTACAATATATTCACGGGTTCATTTCGAGCGCGACATCAACCACGATTTCAAGGATTCAACACTAACGTTTGAAGACTTGAAATACGACATAATAGGACAATTACACTACATGTTGGTTTTTAGGGTTTTTTTTTTAAGGATGGGAAATCATCAAATGACTTCTTCCGCTCTGGGTGGAGCGATAGGGCGTGTCAAGACTCTTACTGACTAAAATCCATCCGTGTTCCTTCTAAAGCCCTTTGCGTTCCAGGGTCGCGGTGACTCTTTCGAACAAATTCCGCAACCCTGGCAGGCTCTGGCCCTTGCGGGCCTATGCTGACATCTCTATGAGGCGCTCGTGAAACACAACGCGCCATCAATTCGGGCCTGGTTATGATCGTAACCCACCCAACGCTCGCCGTTCGCAGGCCCGGTGGCCGGGGATCGCCCTGCGACTCCCGACGGCGTCTTCTTCTGTAGCGGCGGTTGGGGCGAAGGCCTTCTTCGCTTACCTTACACAGTCTACATTACCTACTGCTTCTGGTTTTTAGGGTTACGAATGCAAAACGGAACCTTCATGGTGTCTATCACTTGTGTGTCGGTCTGTCTGACTATTTATCTATCTGTCCGTCTGTCACAGCCATTCTGCTCCGAATCCACTGGACCGATATTCTGTTCAAATTTTGGTAAACATATGAACTAATTAGACCCAAAGACGGCCGCGGAACTTAAATAAATATCTAGGTACATTATTAAAATGGAGTTTTGGAAAAAATGCCGTGCGACATATCATATAAAAGGTAATATTGTGAGGGTCTCAAATATACTTGTCCTTATCATTTTAAAATAAATAGGTTTAAATTTATTTAAGAAAATAAATGAAAATTTACCACTCCACTTACTTATCTCCCTATTGAGCCTATTGTTTTTTATTTAAATATGAACGATTTTCTTTGCTCAAGTGTTGTGCCAGGTTTTAAAAAACAGTGGATAATTCAGAGTCTCAACGTTGAGCCGAGTGGAAGTACACAATCCCACAGACCTCTTTTTAATGAGAATTTCCTGGAAATTTCACGCCGCCAGGCCACCAGTTGGCACCACTTAAGCGAGAGGTCCACTTCTTTGAAAACGTAACTTTGACGTAAACATGACGTTGACGTCAATTCAACTAATGTCGAAAAACAAGCGTTTTGACAGGACCTGACGCCTCAGTGCTGCTACCTGGTTTATGTCATTTCGGGAAACCCTCATTTCAACACAATCTTTTTACCTATCTCCATAAACTTTTCGTTTTTTAGGATCCTGAAGAGCAAATGCGACGTAAGTTCCGCGCCAAATGCCGGTTCCGAGCAATAGGTCGCATGGTGATGGCGAACACGTACTGGATGATAGAGGCCGCTGAGCAGTACGAAGGCGTTGAGGACGTCAAGAGAAGAGTCGCTCAGGCGGTGCGCGGAAAGGCGAAGAAAAAACGCTTGCTGACCATCACTGTAAGACATATTGATAATTTTAACTATGAAGATTGGCCTGTTTCACCACCTACGATTAAGTTCCCGTTAATTTACTTGGCAATAATTCCATACAAATTATGTTGCGTTTTCGAAATTATTCGGTGATTAGTGGCTATTCAGAGGTCATGAAATAGGCTCGTAACGTAGGTACTTAGGTTAAACAGAATTCGCTTAGGTACCTTTAAGGACATCTAAGGGAAGTGATAAACGTGATACTAAGCCGAATACCTACATACAAAGCATAACTGAAAATCAAGTTCCTTTTATTTTTCGGTACCTATTTAGTGTAACAGGGAGGAGCACCACAAATTGTCTGTAGGAAAAGAGGTGGAGAGGGTAGCAGAAATGAGTGAAGGTGTCGCGATAACCGAACATACCTTCTTAAAAATGGGCCATAATAAGCGGCTAGGCCAGGATCCGAACTTTTTATAAAGAATTTATTTGAAAACCAAACTTCGCACCTTACATTTATTTAGTGGTTGGTCATTGTAGGCGTATTCATAATAAACGGATTCCACTATACTTTTATTTACTACTGTTCTTATCTTTTGACAATTCATTTCAGGATAAAGCCCTGCTGAATAAGCCGAACTCTGAAAGGACTGNCTATACTTTTATTTACTACTGTAGGGTGAACTCATCTAATTCTGTGACTCGCCTAATTCAGTGATATTTGGTTTGAGCGCTATCATAGGACTGTACGAGTGAAATCAATGACTTGAAATACAACCTTATGCCTCTGTGATATAGTTCAAATTCGTCTGTAAAGTTTGGACTCGCTCGAGTGAGCGAGATAGCAACAACTAAAGGTNTGACCAAGAGAAAAAATATATATTCCGTATCATAGGCGGACTCAAATGTTTCAAGAGATACCCTAATGTGAGAATATCAGGCATAATTTTTTAGTATAGGTAAGGCGCCCACTACACGATAGGTTTTGCTGTCAGTTTAACCACACTCAGGGCTGTGACTGACGGATAACCTATCGTGTAATGCAGTGACTGATGGTTGCATGAAATTGATTGACGATAATCTGGATATTTCATTAGTCACGACTTTTATTCGAATGGGCTTGTTTTTATATGTATATGGTATGGGTAATAGTCAGTGATCGGATAATCGGGCGCTTATATACCTAAACTTCTTCCCGTGAAAGAATAATATGAACATTCCTTTTTGAATAAATAAGTAGTCCTGGGTTCCCAGGATTGAACAATTTTGTAAAAACAACTCAGCTGAATACCAGTGTTTGTTTTGAATAAAATAAAGATACCAAATCAAAATAACCACTGCTATAATTTCTGTAAGTTTGTTATTTAAAGAGATATAATAATAATATAGCATTTTCAGTGGTTATTTTGATTTAGTATCTTTATTTTATTCAAAACAAACACTGGTATTCACCTGAATCCGGTTTGACTGGGAGCCGACCCCAATATACCTAGTTGGGAAAAGGCTGGGCAGATGATGATTTTATTCAAAACAAATGGAAAATCATAAAAACTTTCATTGTAAATTAAAAGTTCCATTAGAATNTATTTTATTTAAAGAGATATAATAATAATATAGCATTTTCAGTGGTTATTTTGATTTAGTATCTTTATTTTATTCAAAAAAACACTGGTATTCACCTGAATCCGGTTTGACTGGGAGCCGACCCCAATATACCTAGTTGGGAAAAGGCTGGGCAGATGATGATTTTATTCAAAACAAATGGAAAATCATAAAAACTTTCATTGTAAATTAAAAGTTCCATTAGAATCGGCTTTTTAAATTTAAAAAGGTTATAATGAGAGTTCACAACGAGTTCTAACTATATTTTGTTTTTTTTTTGTATTTTTAGCAAACTCAGGAATTTCGAACGATTCCGGGATCCGGGATTCTGAAAAGCATGTCCGTATTATACTTTCGTGGGAATAAAAGTGTCGTTTAGGTATATAAGCGCCCGATTATCCGATCACTGGTAATAGTTCAGTCCTTGTCCTTTTTCGAATCTTGTATTTCAGTCATTATATCGTCGAGTATTTAAGAAAGAGTGTGCAATTTCGATTGAATTCCATCACTCACCATCAGTCATTCGTCATTCATATCTTTGGAATTGTGTGACGCTTGCATGAGCGTGTAATGGGCGCCCAACTGTACTTTGACAAAAGGTCATTCTGCTATAGGGCGTTCTGCGAATAGGAAGTTTAGCCCATAATGGAAATAGCTGAAATAGGTTTCCATTATGAGCGAAACTACCAATGTTGTTTTAAACCGTATTTGACCTGTTTTAACGGTTTTTATTCTACATATATCTATCATGTTCTGATATTGGTAGTAAAAAACCCTAATCTATTCCTCAGCATGTAAAAAAGAAGTTAGCAGCGGTAACGTACTTCAAGTACTACCGTCCTAATACCGTGATAGTCCGCCAGCACCACGAGGCGCATGCGCTATACTTCATAGTGACCGGTGACGTCATCGTCAGCCAGATGATCTTCGACGAGCTGCTGCAGCAGTACGTGTCCGTGGACATCGGCGTCATGCACCAGGGCGACATGTTCGGAGAGGTGTCCCTGTTGCATAACATTCCTAGGACTGCTACTTGTACTACAGTTGGTAAGAAAGTACTAACGACATTTTCGCATGGGTCCGAACACAATAACATACTCCTTTTGTTTCGTAAGCACTATCGTACCTCCTACAATTTGAATTCGATGTCTTTAGTTGACCTAAAGTTATCTAATACCTCCTTAGGTATACTTACCAAATATGTTTAGCATTTTTTATTATTGTTTAGCTGAATCGCTGCGTGGATGCTAACATGCACAATAGACAGTGCGTAGACATATGTAGCATAGAAGCTGCGTAGACTCTACGTCAACTGTAGATACCATGTCACCACCCAGGTATTATACCCGAGGTGTCCGCGTTAAGCTAACGAATAGCTTTTTAATTAACACTACGATGTTATAATAATAATGCAAAACAGTAGTAATAAGAGTACACAGGTATACCTACTGAAAATAGTAATGTGTTTCCTTAATCTATCGAAGTTTTAAATCATTTGTACTTAACAGGTCCCTACTATGTTATCGAACAAACTGTGTATCTTAGTAACTAAGTTTCCATTTCGCCGTTACCAATACCAGACCTCAGTCTGCTTTGTGTGAGACAGGTCATTCAAGTATTTGCGTATTGTCACTAGGTCACTGCGAAACGCTGGCATTGATGAAGGAGGACTTCAAAAATGTTCTTCAAGCATCTGTGCAGAAGCAATGGGAGGAGGTGCGACGTGCGATGTCTGCGTTCACCTACTTTGATGCGCTGGACGAGGTAAATAAAAAATGTTAATTTCGGTGGTTTTGGTTGTTTCTTCGATTTTTTAACACTGAATTCCAAAATTAAGGTTATTTTGTACTTTTTAGTGGTACCTACCTCACAGCTAACATCACCGCTGGAAAGTTACGGGAAAGCAAAATACGCAATTTCGTTTTCTTGGATGACATATTTTTTCCAGCTATTTCGATTTAAAAACCAAACTAGTGAACCAATTTTGATTAAATTTCCATGGGACCAATCGGAAAGTATGTCCTTTCAGATAAACAAGAAATTTTTCAAATCGGTTCATAAATGACGGAGTTATGAGGTAGGTAACAATCATAAAAAAAACAACCGAATTGAGAACCTCCTCCTTTTTTGAAGTNTCTTTCAGATAAACAAGAAATTTTTCAAATCGGTTCATAAATGACGGAGTTATGAGGTAGGTAACAAACATAAAAAAACAACCGAATTGAGAACCTCCTCCTTTTTTGAAGTCGGTTAAATAGTAAAATTATTTATTTTCAACAGCGAATAACCTCGGTTTCCGATTGAGAATTCGAAGTTGAGACTGGTATCTAGGTACATACTTAAGCATGAGAATTCGTCAAAGTTTATCATTCAATTTTCAATCTTACTAAGCAATTTAAAGCAAATTAACTTTGAAACTATGTCAATAAAACTTTCACAAGAACATTTAATGTCTCCTCGGGAAGGCCCAACCTGTAAAAAACCTGTAAAAAAATGGAGATCAACAATTTCTGGGACAAAGTTAAAGTTTAGCTTTATTCTTTTTCTTCAGGTGGCTCGACGTGAGGGATGTATCGTGGCTAAAATGAAAACCTACCAAGCAAATGACACAATTTTGGGAGATGGTTGCGGCATAGCGAATTATGTTTACTTCATCCTGTCGGGTCAGTGCCAGATGATAGAGACCCTACAAGTCGTCGTCAAGCGTCACTGCGGACACACTACTTACTCACTTTACGATCCTTATGTAAGGCTTTTAAATCTGTTTTTTCTTAAACATTCCATCCTTCTAAAAGTTACCCCGCGTTGGTCCTTAGGGCAAAAAACCGGCGAAGTGCGAGTAGGACTCTCGTGCAAAGAGTTCCGAATGAACGATTTATTTTTAGCATGTTACTTTAAAATCATAGGTTTTCCTGTATATTATAGGTATAGCATATTATTATTATGATCTGTATTTTTCTCAAAATTGTATGTTCAGTAGTTTCGGGAGATAGGGGAATGGTACATTTTCATCTATTTTAGTCGTCTTGGACATCAAAAAGTGACCCCATTTTCAAAGTATATTTATTTTCGTTGCTTGTTCGTGTTTGGAGTACAGGACATCGAGTATGTGTACCAAATTTCAACTCAATCGGTCCAGTCGGAGAAAATACACTGTGACGGACAGACAACCGACTGATCCTATACGGCTTCCGTTTTCCTTATAGAGGTTCGTAACCCCAAAAAGACCTGACGTATAGATTGTGTGTCTAAGTAGCTCTAAATGATTGATTTTGTTTCAGGTGCCTGAACAAGAAAGCGAGCAGGATCTCGATACGAAATATTTTGGAGCTTATAAAGATAAAGCCAAAGAACTTGAACAATCGTCTCTGGAGACCGCCGAAATGTCGGCGAGCCGATCAGGTTCTAAACGCTTAGAAAGTATATTGAGACATTCAGATGCGTCTAAACGCAAATCTGCTTCTAGTACTAAAAAGGAAAGTATTCAAATAATGCAAGAAGCAATGGCTTCTGAGGTGATGGGTTCAGCGACAACTGCAGGCACAGCCGCGTCAGTGCCTGGGACCATTCAGGAACTGCCTGAAGGTGAAGTTGTACCGGCAACGGAGACTCTTGAAGGAGTTAAATCTGAAGTGCTGTTGCCTCCTAGTGAACATGAGGAGGGTATGAGGTGCTTGCATACATTGTCTTGTTACTTGTGTGTCTAATAAATATGTCCAGTTTACTGGGCAAAGGGCTTATCCTTTAGTAGTGTCAACTAAGGAAGGCCATATTTTTCAAATTCCAGAGAAAG
>NDFZ01003768.1:0-34488 GCA_002192655.3 Mamestra configurata
TACATCTTTATTTTCATTGTCGTTTGCCTTGTTTTCTTTCCTTACAGGTTTAATCTATGAGTAACCTACTATTTCGATTCCAAACAAGCCAACAGTTTTCTTAAATTTTGCAAGTAGTCTGTTACTAAATCACTACAAAAAGGTTTAGAAACCCTCCGCCAAACTCTTTTATTTCTGTTGTAGGTCATTTAGCTGTCCAGTTTGACTGTAAAGTTTAATCCACACTTATCCGAGTCGTGCCCGGGACGTGGTCGGACTGATCCGACATGAGCTGAAAAATATTGTGCCTACATCTTATATGAACTAGTTCAAACACGTTCGTGTCCGGTCCTTGCCGGGGACGCGTCGGGCCACGTCCCTGCCACGGCCCGGGTATATGTGGATCACCCTTAAGCCCACTCCGACAAAGTTGGCAAAACACTAGGACCTCTGGAAATGGATGTCAGTGACTCCCTTTGGCACAAGTTCCTACAAAAAAGATTGTCTACATAAAAGATGAATGAAGTGTGAATGAAATAATAAAAGCGTGTTGTTACCTTATCTCCTGCCGTCGTCATTCACACCTTACACCTTGTTATCAGCGTCTACAAAGACTGTCTAGTTAGGTATTAGTAACATTTATAATAAACTGTATTAATAATCCATTTACAATAATAAATACATACGTACAAGTTTATTCAAATATAAACTTGAATCTTATGACAGAGGGAGCAGCAGGGGCGCAGTGGTAGCGATTCCAACTTACGAGTCATGGGTTCGAATTCGAACTCAGGCTCATTTACTTGTATATTTTTATTGTTCCGACGTGTCCTTAAAACCTTTAGACGATCACTCGTGTTTCTGTCTGTCCGTCTATCACAGCCACTTTGCTCCGAATCTGCTGGACCGATTCAGTTGTGTATCCATATCCATATATGTATTTGAACTTCAGTGACCCAATCTCGGACGCGTAGCGTAAATAAATAAATTTATTGACACGACGTAAATAAATTGTCATTTTTAAACTGTGCCGTGTATACGTGTATACGTGTGCCACAATAGGCCAACGCATGTTGCGTTGGCCTATTGTGAGAGATAAAAAATAAAAAGTGTTAAAGTTATTTAGCAATACATATGGGTTTCTTCTTATGGGAGTGTATTTTGTTAAAGGAACATGTCTAAAATAACAAAATATACCAAAAAAAAAAACAGTCGAATTGAGAACCTCCTCCTGAAGTCGGTTAAAAATATGATTGCAAGAAAGGAAACGCGGTGAGGAAACCGACATAGCCTAGAAATGAAATTTGTAAGAGATTTGATATCTAACAACACGCACTGGGCCCGCATGGTCTTTTATGGCCCACTCCCTCACCCAAACGGATGGCCGACCAGCGCTAACGTTATAGATTGACCTCCAATACATTAAGTTTATGCCTCATGAAAAAGCAAGCCATCAAATTGAAACAATGATTTGCTCAAACTACAAGTGTTACTATAGGTTAATAAGATAAACTTTGTGCGGAGGCGGAGCCGCCCCGGCTTCGCACAAATGCAAACAATATGGGGTTACTTCGGAGACGGTGCGCATATTTTTATTAAACGAAAAAATATGTATTTTTTGTTTTTGAAGAATTGCCATTACTTTTATCGTCTTTAAGTATCAAAAAGAGTAACAATATGTCCCGCACACCTTCACTGAAAAATGGGAGGATCCTCCTGCCAGACGGTTGTTGTGACTGGTGAGCAACTGCCCAATAGTTGATATTCGGACTGTTGTATATGTTCAAATCGCACGGAGAACTTTGCTTGGGCGATGCAGGATTTCGTTAGTAGTTCGTCGTAGATGGCACTGCGGTTCTTTTTGTTGCCGTACAAATTTCGTTTCTTAGTTTTTCATGTGGCGGCATTGATGCCGCTACAACAATGATAAGTTTACTTTAGATTTTTTGTCCGAAACATGGTAAAACAAAAATATACCTACGTGTCTATTTATTTTTGCTCTTGATATACCTACGTTTAAAAGTAATCCTGTACACCAAACCTTCCTGGTTAATCGCTTTTTCTATTAATGAAAACCGTATCAAAATTGTTTAAATTATTAAATTCATTGCGTGGCTTTAAAGAACTAAGTGGAGAAATAGACAAAGAAAGGAAAACAGCGACCTTGTTTCAAACTACTAATTCAGAGAAGAGAAAAAATATAATAAACTAGTTGGCGCCCGCGGCTCCGCCCGCGAGATTGTCGATAATTATCCCAAGGCAACATATTCCCGGGATAAAAAGTATACTATGTGTTATTCCAGACTATAATCTACCACTGTGCCAAATTTCATCAAAATCCATTCACCAGTTTTTGCGTGAAAGAGTAACAAACATCCATCCATCCATTCAAACTTTCGCGTTTATAATATTACTAGGATATGAAAGAACTATCTTCGCCCGCTACTTCGTCCGCGCGGATTTAGTAGGTACTCCACAAACTTTAACGCCCCCTCTAACCCCTTTTAAAGATTAGTTTTGGAAAATTAAGCACAACGATTTTCGTCAATTGCCCAGCCGATTCTGCTGCTGATTCTGTGGTCTCAGGATCGGCGCAATTATCCACCCCGTTGACCCCGTCAGGGGTTGATAATGAAAAAAAAATCCCTCTTTTAGTTTGTTCAAACCAATTTCCACGTAAATTGAAGCAAGCAATAATGTCCTCACCTAAAAACGGGTGCGTCTCATTTCATGTAAGTTATTTGGTATATTTTCATTTCAATGAAGTTCACATGATGTAATAAACGTGAGAAATACCAACTGTTCGTATAATTTCTTTACATATAATATTTATATACTTACTTTAAAACTTATTTCGTATAACGTTATTGGATATGACGTTTATTTAATCGAAAATTATTAGGTCTATCGTTTAAAATATAAATTGATACCATAACATTTTCTATAATGCACATTTGAATTCGAGGTCGAATCTGTTCCCAACCCGAATCGGGGCTCACCGACTTCACATGGTCTTTTGGCTGGGGTAGCAGAGTGTATTTAAAACCGGAGGTGCAAAGGCAGAGCAACCCTTGCCCGCTGTAACAAAGCCTAGGCATTCGTGCGAGCCGCAGCGGCTGAGACTGTAGCAAGCCTTAAACACCCTCGGAGATTTTTTTTAGGTAATAATTAATAATTTTTATTTTTATAGGTATAATAAGTACTTAAATCACGTTGTACATTATTTTTATGTATCATCAATATAGTTACATCATGCAATTTTCGTAGGGATTACGTAGAAAGAAAGAAAAATGTTTTTTTGGGACTCGCACAAGACAAACAAACCAGTAAAATAAAATTAATAACTACTAATATATTAATAATAACAGTATGATAAAATAATTATCTGTGCGAGGCCAAAATGGTCCCTATCTCAGCTTATGCTGCGATATCTAAAAACTAAATAACGCAGCGCTGGTATTCTGAAAGGGCCAGTCAGTGGTGCCACGGATACACTCACGGAGCATATATAAAAAAAAATATACAAATAAAATAATAAGTATAAATATGGGTAAAAATGCAATAATGTTAATAATGTAGCTTTCTTATGGTGAAAGGGTGTTTAAAATCGGTTGAGTAGTTTTTGAGCTATTCGTAACACACAAACATACAAATAAATTACTTTAGATGAAGAAAATAACGTAGGTAAGTAAATTTTAAAATATTTTTTAGGTAAATTTAGAAGTTTTTATTTTATGTTCTTTTTTATCATATAAAGGGAGGAATAAACGCTGTGATGAGCAATAAAAAGCTAATGCGCACAAATTCACACTTCCATAACGTGTACGATGATAAATATCGAAAATGAGCGCGTAAAATTTATGAAAAGTCCTTCAGTATATTATGAAAAAAGTACTGAATGTATCTGTTAAAAAACGAGCGAGTCTTACAGTAGTCGCATAGGATGTGTAATATCTGACGTCTCACCTTGGTAAAAAGCAACATTAACATTAAAAGTACTAACTGACAGCCAACTCGACCAGTGCGCGCGCTCATTTGTCAAATCGAATAGGGCGCGCTCATTGGTCAAATCAAATAGCGCGCGCTTCCTCGGCTTCCTGTTACACACTTCCGTGCCATTTCACGAAATCACTCCCACAGATTGCAGGAAAGCGAGAGGAAAGATACTACACATCAATATAAATAGGTAGTTGATTTGTTTTAAGAAATTATCTAACTCTATATAATGGTAAATGTTTTGCCATTTTCTACGTACTACATATGCTATAAATTATTTACACCCAAAAGTTGCGTCAAAATGTGGAAGTTTCGAGGCACATAACTGGTATTATATTTTTGTCATATTTTTTACTGTTTTGTTTCCATGCAGGACTATAATGAAATATTTTTTGAATGTAAAACGTCAATCATTAGAGTTATCGTCATACTACATTTTATGGGGAACAATGATTAAATAGCGCACCTTTAAGCACGTGGCAAATTATACTTCAATGTCAAAATTTGACAGAAATATTTTCAAGTGAAACTTCAAAGAAACTTTATTTATTTATTAATCTACACTAATATTCCAAAGAGGTAAACTTTGTGAGTTCGTTTGTAGGATGTAATCTCTAGAACTACTGAACCGATTTTAGACATTCTTCCACGAGTAGATGCCTACACTTTTATTAGGTGAAATTAATTTGATCGTGACTAATAATATGTTTTATTAAATTGACGCCTAAGTTTATTATAAACTTATTTTTTTGTACACCATGAACTTACACAAAAACCGTCCAAGTGCAAGTCGGAATCTAAAAAATCCCGTTTTTTTATGGGATGTTGGGAAAAGGCTAGGCAGAAAGGCTAGATGGACTGTTGTTACTGTTAAAGATAAAAGTAATGTAGTCTACTAATAAATAATCTATTAAACTAAAACAAATAATATATAACCCTCTAATAGCATTTTTTTTACGTTCCTTATATAATACAGTAGAATCCATTTAAAATGACATCGAAGGGAAGTGACAAACACGTTAGGCTAAGCGAACGTCATACAAAGCGTAGTCCAAGAAAGTAAAACAACTTCCAATTTTATGGTTGGTCCACACGAAACAGGCTTCCACACAGACTTCCACAAACTTCAACAGAATTTTGTCTGTGCAACAATACAGTGCAGACAAATGTCGGTGTATTTTTCTTATTTTTTATTCAGAGTTCATGGTATGTACCTACAAACAAAATTCTATATCGTCTGAACCCACCATTAGGTATCGAGGGTAGTAGATAGGAGCGAGGAACTCGTGGCTAAATAATAACAAGTGCACTGGTCATTTGTGGANTTGTGCAACAATACAGTGCAGACAAATGTCGGTGTATTTTTCTTATTTTTTATTCAGAGATCATGGTATGTACCTACAAACAAAATTCTATATCGTCTGAAACTCTGAACCCATCATTAGGTATCTAGGGTAGTAGATAGGAGCGAGGAACTCGTGGCTAAATAATAACAAGTGCACTGGTCATTTGTGGATTGTCAGAAGACAGAAAATCTGACACCAGTCTTACCAAGAAGTACCGTATTACCCAGTTATTGGGTTGTGGAGGTCCGCTACGCAGTCGCTCCACGTAAAATACTGGTATCCAGCTGAATCCGGTTTGACTGGAATCCGAACCCAATATAGTTCGGTAAGGTTACAATAGATCATCATGAAATCAAATCATAGAGAGAAACACTACAAATTGTAGGTATATATGGGTTGTTTTTTTTTTGACGGGGACCACTCGCATTTCAGCACGCTAGGGCTGGTTACTGCTTAACCGGACTATCCTGTGGTGGCCTCAAATGAATTTAAGGCCCCCAGGCAGGGATTTAAGGCCCCCAGCCAGGGATTTAGGCCCCCGGCCAGGGATTTAAGGCCCCCAGCCAGGGGGTATATATGGGGTGGGTAGAAAATGAGCGAAGATTCCTAAATCATGTCGACCATTATAACCGAACATAATTTCTTAAAAATATGTCATATCAACCCGGTCCCGACAGACGATGTCCTGTCCCAACGTTTGCTTTATGTATGACGAAAAGTTATAGAAATCGATTGCAGCGCCACCTACCCGGTCCAATTGTGAATCTAAACCATTTTAGAATCCCCTTGAACACACAAAAAATTTCATCAACATCGGTCCAGACGTTTAGGAGGAGTTCAGTGACATACACAAGTACACAAGAAATATACATATACAGGGTGGAATTTTGTAATGCCACCTGAAGGGAAAGTACTCTTAATACTGTAGATAGAAAATTTTACTCAAAGAAAACATTCCTTTTATTTTTGAGTAGAAAGAAAACTGCATTCAAAGATTTTAATAAATTTGTTTGCCACACCCGGGAATCGAACCGACTAAAATCTGTAAAAATTACAACCTGTACTTTTATTGCATNTAAATTTGCTTGCCACACCCGGGAATCGAACCGACTAAAACCGAGTAAAAATTACAACCTGTACTTTTATTGCATCGATCGTTAGGATCAATTAAAAAGATGAAATCTCTCTAAGAAACTTGATAATTAAATTAAATCTTAGGAAAACCATGAAATCTTAAATTATTTTAATTATTTACAAAAAATGGAAAACTAACTCACCTGCTTGCAAAGCTGCAATGCGGGAACAACATTCCCCGCCGCTAGAAATATTAACTAACACCTTCAGGAAACGACTTCATATCTTAACTTCAGGATCAGAACACGGCTACGGTAGTTTCTTTATACTTCGAAAAAAGAGCTTGGTATGAATGTTTCTGCCAGGGTTGTGGAATTTGTTTGAAAGAATCACCGCGCGGCCAGTAAGGGTCTGACACTCCCTTCCGCTCCGCCTAGAGCGAAAGGAGTTATTGATGATTTCCCATCCAAAAAAAAAAAAGTCCATCATATAGCTGGTAAGCTTATTCTTCTGTCCCCAAGTTATTTTGCTTGCTGTATCTTGTAGGCACAAAGCTGGACAAAAGGAACAGTACGTAGAATAAGGGGTTGTATCTACTGAAAGGTTCAATCAATGGATCTTTATGTACTTATTCATTATGTATCATTCCCATTTTGGCAAAAAAAAAATGTGCACTGGTGTTACTTATACGAAATAATGAATTATTTTAAAATTTTCTATTGAGCATTCATAGAAGTTGTTAATATTGATAGGATTGTTAGTAAAACCTTTAAAACATATCTATATATTTAATTTAACATCATAAAAAAGTTACGAAAACGTTACCTCCATTTCACACGACACATGGAGGTGACATTTTCGTCATTTTTTCAAAGAGGATTTATATCTAATGATGGTATCTACAGACCTATATCTATAAAATAAATGTTTCTCAAGTAGGTAAATAAGCTTATTCATAATATTTCACAATAACACATGAAATAAACTTCTCAAAAAACGTTAGTAAATCACAAAATTATTATTAATTTTACATATTTTAAAAACAATTTGTGCAAACAGTCACCTCCATGGATAAACTTATTAAACGCAGCATTAATTAAGTATAGGTATCAGTGAACACAGTTCTGAGCGATTAGACAACCAACAAAATGCCATCTTGAAAGTTTTTGGCAGTTTAACATTTCCTAGATCATAATAATAATTGTGAAGCACAGAACTCTAAAGTAAGATTTTATTAAACGTGGCACGCTATTTTGGTCACTTTTGTCATTTGTGGATTGCGTAAGAGAGAGTAGGTATTTATTTAATGTCTGTCAGATATTGTAAAATGATGAGCTATTACAGCCGTTGTCCAAGTTTATCATCGTATTTAATAATCAGTGATTGAGGTTATGAAAAAACGACATTTTATCTACGTTTAAAATGTCACTTCCATGGATGTCGCCCACGTGGATGGAAGTGACAATAATGAACTTTTCACTAAGAATACTAAGAATTTTGCAAAGTTGTGATACTAATTAAGTGTTCAGTAAATAATGTGGATTAATAACGACTAAAACTACCTATTAATATTATAATACCTAATACTCCTCTGACATCTGCGACCTGATATAGGTACAGAACTGAGTAGAGAGTTGATTTGAGTTCCTATAAAAAGCTATAAGTTATACCATCTGTAGAAAAGCCAAAGTTTATATAAATAAAGATATCATGAATAAAATAGAAAATTAAAATTGTAAAAGTAGGTATGGTACCTATGTCACTACCATGAATTTGTTGAAAGGCACCTACTGTTGGTAGCTAATTTGACAGTTGGTCAAAGGTAGATACGTTATTGAGACCGGTCGACAATCATGTGGACTCCCATTTGGTTCAAACTTGAAGCGCACACCGCCTATGGTTGTTTTTTCTGTAAGTACCTACTATCTACAACGTGTAAATCGTGTAATATGTAGAATACCTGCGATATAAATATGGTGATAGAAACGTTTAGTCATTAACAAAATCATGAACAAATCTTGCTACTCAACATCGGCATCATCGAAACAGGTAGACAGACCATACCATACCAGACCACCAGACCAACCACCAGAGAGATAACCATTTCTCATTATTATCGTTTTGTTGCAACTGGTAGCGTCATCTATTAGTTAATTTTAAAAGAATAAGTTAGAAACGTCACGAACCCAAACGCCATCTATATTTTAAAAGTGCAACTCAAGCAACTGAAAAACCGTAAATTAGATGTTCTTTTTAAACACGACATTTTATCAGTTGTAGAGACATGTTTTAATTTTTTTATAACAACATAATCTTATAAACATAGCAGCTATTAAATCCATATTTCATTTTTAGTCGATTATGAAAACCGTAAGTGTCGTATTCAATGCTTGCCGCATAAGCATACTAGCTAAAAAAAATACTTTATCTATGGATTTGGCGTCAGGGTTGCCAACTTGTACAAAATTCCCCAAACTGAGGGGAATCACAAGTTGATTCGGGATTTATTGGGGATTGGCATTATGTGAGGAAAATACGGGGATATAGAATATCATTCATCTGAGCCGGGCCAGAAGACTTTAAGTAATTTGAACACACCACGGCACCGTTAATTTTCAGCTTTGTTTCTGCAACTTTCTTCCGTAACCAATGGTGAAATAATGTTGAATATCATAATAATCCATTTACAATTGTTCAAAAAATATTTTTTCTTTCAAATTAATTGCATTAAATACTTTATGTTCGGTTCCCTTTCACTTTTTTTCGATTTATGGTTAATTAACTTGGACAATTAACTTAAAAAAAATAATAACGAGGATTGTGATTTCGTTACTGCTGAAACTGTGCTTTTTCGAACGCATTGGTCCAGCGAAAATTTAGTCTCCATTAATTTTAAAGCAGAGTACCTAATCGTCTAAAAATAGTAGCATAAAAATTTAGTAGCATTTAATGGCAACAAGGAAAGGAAATCAAAACGGGGCAGCAGTGCCCTTCGCGCAAAAAGCTTGTACCAAAAAAAATTGAAAGATACAACAAAATACTATTTTAATGATTGAAACTGATTTATTTTCTTCGAAAAAGAATGAGGCGAATTTGAGGGGAATCAGTAGATTTTTGTCCCCATTTTGGGGAATTTAACTTGCATTTTCGGGGAATTTCATAAGTTGGCATTGGCAATGCTGTTTCGGTCACTTGGCACTTGGCGTCATAGCATTGCGTCATTAGTCATTGACAACGAAAAAAGTGGTAGGAAAGCTTGAAAAGAAAGGTTTGACGCAGTCCATGTACGAGAAATTGTAAGTACACGCTGCTTAGCCTAACGAGTAAATGTTTAGAAAAGTTGTATGTACCATTAGTGGTATAGTTTATAATAATTCGTCGCACAGCAACTTTGTAACTCGGCGTTTTCTCTCTCAGTCAAGAAATATGAAGGTGGGATTTTATTTTTAATATGCTTGTGATTGTTTTAACCTATTTACCGGTATTTCGTTCAATTTTATATTATAATTGTGGTGTGCGTTGGAGTGTACTTATTAGATAGTGGAATAAATCGCAACTCCGTTGACTGCAAAATCNAGTATTTCGTTCAATTTTATATTATAATTTTGGTGTGCGTTGGAGTGTACTTATTAGATAGTGGAATAAATCGCAACTCCGTTGACTGCAAAATCTGTTGTGAATGTTATAGGTATTACTAACGAGGGTAAGTAAGAAAACGAGGTTCTATAATAATTGGAGTGGTTTCTAAGTACCAACTAGCAAATTAAACTGCTTTTTGGGCTTCTGTACCCAAAGGGTAATAATACCCTATTATTAAGACTTTGCTGTCTGTCTGTCACCAGGCTGTATCTCATGAACCGTGATAGACGGTTGAAATTTTCACAGATGATGTATTTCTGTTGCCGCTGTAACAACAATTAATACTAAAAATCAGAATAAAATAAATATTTAAGAGGGCTCCCTTAACGTGATTTTATTGCCGTTTTTATAGGTTACGGAACCCTCCGTGCACGAGTCCGACTCGAACTTGTCGGTTTTTAATATTAGGGTTAGGATTTCATCATCTTAACATCAGCATAATTCCGAATTAATCATAGTTGTAGTGGCACAATGGTTTACGGTGAATGTTTTTAATTTCTTATGGTTAAATTAGTAAAGCGTCATGGAAATAGGAAATGTGTGAAGCTTGTGGCTGAGAAGGTAATAACAGTTAAGCAAAACTTGCCCAGGTTGGCCAAATAGGAGACCATTCTCTACACACTAACTCTTTCATACGTCGGGAAGTATGTAAAGCAGTTGGTTCTGGCTGGCATTTGTATATCTTTTGAGTGGCAGACTGAAGCCACCAATTCTGTCACCAGTCTGGTCAATGGGTATTGTGTTACCCAGTTACTGGAAAACAATTGTAGAGATTAAATAGGTAGTTTTTCCATGTAAATTACTTGTACTCAGTTGAATCTGGTTAGACAACATAATCGGGTTAAGCCTAGGCAGATTGATTAAAGAACAATGGCAGCCATACATTGTTTTAGCTGAGATTGAATTTGTACATATTTTGATGAAAAAGATCTTGTTTAACTCAGTGTGACCCTCTGAATTAGTTTGTGCAAGAGTTTTTGATTGAGAAGACCGGGATTAATAGATAATTCAGTCATGCTTTTTGTAGGTTATGTCTTCATTTACTTTTTTATGTCAAACGCCCTGCAGTGCTACCTGCGGTTTTAGTATATTATACTAAAAACCCAAAAAGCTGCCTAGCCTATGTGTTAATCCAGGGTGCCAGCTTCCTGCATACCAAATTTAATCAAAATTGGTCCAGCCGTTTGCATGTGGAGAAGTACAAACATACACACACACACCCACAAACTTTCACCTTTATAATATTAGNCCAGCTTCCTGCATACCAAATTTAATCAAAATTGGTCCAGCCATTTGCATGTGGAGAAGTACAAACATACACACACACACCCACAAACTTTCACCTTTATAATATTAGTGTGATGATTCGAGGAAGTAAAAGGGCAATATTGCATTAGTATTTTCCTTTCCTAGTTATTTCAGCATGAATAAATTGTGTTGTCTAGTATCAAAACCCGCTAGATCCAAAAAGGTCAATTTTACAATAAATTACTTTTTTTCTCTANTGTGTCGTCTAGTATCAAAACCCGCTAGATCCAAAAAGGTCAATTTTACAATAAATTACTTTTTTTCTCTATTACAGTTACAAATTACATACCATTTTACACATTTTAAGTAAAATTACTTTATTCGAATTTTCGATTAGTCTTAGTAAAATTATTTTCAGATTTTAAATTTTACAACTTAAATAGAGGTAAAAAAATGGATGTAGCGGTTATTGTTATTGAAATTTGGATCTGACGGATTTTGTTACTCCGCTCATTGGATGTAGCGGATTTTGACATTCACTTTCTTAACACGTTCACTGTCCACTGAGCCACATATGGTTCAGGAAATGTGCGCTTGAAAAGCACTAATACGTTCCTGAACCATATGTGCGTCAGGAGACATATACAACTTCCAAAGCGAATAATTCCACTGGACGTGCTGGAACTGTACTGTTTCTGCATTGGACGTGCTGGTACGATCATAAAGTAAAGAAAAACGGCGGGACGTACGAAAAAATATTTTTATTTTTCCAAGAAATTACAAATTATTTCTGAACTATTTCTAATTATGTTTGTTTTGGAAACAGCATAAACAAAACGATTTTTTGCATTGCAAACACTCAGTATCCACTCGTTTTACTCTTTTTGCAGCAATTTTCCAGTTTGTACCTTCTTTTCGCAAGTCTTCGTAGCATCCATGGCATCGTTTTCGGACAATTTTATTGTCCTCTTTCCGCGGAATTTTAGTCAGAAAGTGCTGACTTGCGATCGAGCTAGTAGACGTTCTTGGACTATTAGTCAATGTATTTGCGCTCGCATCGGATACATTGTTCAATTGCAAGAACTCCCTAATAATTTCTTGCTGCGTCTGTAGTACAGTTTTGCGTAATTTTCTATTAGTAGTTGAATGTAGTTTCTGATACAAAAGCGTAGCGTTTGTTACTGATGCACAAATCAAAACATCTAAAGCGATCTTTTTGTACCATGCCAGAGACTTTATTTTAGGGTCATAATAACTTGAAAGCTGATCAGATACATCTATGCCCTTTTTTCGCTCATTGTAATAGAGCACGGCTTTCGGCTTCAATTTTGGTTGATATCCCGAAGACATTTGCATACTAGCGTCATGGCATGTAGAAATCATTGCAACGTCGCGTTTGTCCCTCCATTTCATCACTGTTATATTGTCCTTCTGACGAGCAACTACTTCACCTTTTTTAGGGCCCATTTTTTTCGATCTTATTGCCCATGGAAGTTCTTTTCTATTTACCCGTAGAGTGCCGCATAGGTCTGTCTTACGCTGCTGTAAATATTTTGCTAATCCTACGGTATTGTAATAGTTGTCACACACAATTATCCGTCCAGCTTCTAGAAGACCATCACATAACTGAACTACGACACTCCCTGGCTTATCCAGATCAGCAATCTCGGGGTCGCGACCTATGTAAATATCATAGTTCCAGACAAAACCCTCTTCTGTGCAGAGTTTATAGATTTTCAAGCCGTATTTGTGAGCTTATCTACAACCCATCAAGGGTTGTATTGACGGACAGATATCCTCCCTCTAAACGGCATCATCGACTCGTCAATGACGATACATTCATCAGGTGTTAGTAAGCTTTTCCAGTTGTTGATAACAAGGTCCAAAAGTGGTTGTATTTTGTACAAACGTTCGTTTCGATCCCTCGGAGCTTCATTATCAGCAAAGTGCCAGCAACGTAATATTGATGAGAAGCGATTATACGACAAGTTTACGTTGTGAAATATTGGATGGTAGTAAATCACGTCTAGTTTCCAATATGATTCAAACGTCGGAAATTTCACAATACCCATCAACATGTACAAGGCAATAAAAGACATTGGGACCCTTACTATGGACAAAATACCCACGGCGAACACTGTTGAGTCATACCTTATTTTAAAGGCCGAGACATCTACATGTACTGGTTTAAAGAGCATTACTGTGGGGTATGGTAATATGAAACATTTTTAATTCAAAAACTGACTCCATTTATCAGTTTTATATCAAAGTAAAATAAATTTCATTATGCAAAGCTCATTGTTTTTTATTATATTACATTTACTTAAGAAAAGTATGATTACATTTACTCTCTTAACTATCACTTCGTATAAAATCATGACAAAAATCTCAATAACGATGTAGTATCAAAGAAAAATGTGTCGTTTTATTCACAAATATTTATTAATCATCGTAATCTATAATGATAACAGTATCTAGAATAGCAGCAGCTGCTAGGTTGACATCTTCGTGTCAATATGCTGGCAATATGTGCACAACATCTAACTGTGCGGCGGCCATGTATACAGGAGCAGTAATAGCCCTGTATCGCATCGCGTCCATTTAATGTGGGATCAATTAATATGTATGTGTAGTACTGCCTCAAACGCACATGTCGTGATTGTATGCGGCCTCTTATTAATGTTTTGTCGTCGATCAGTTCTGGGTGACGATACACTTCAATAACATAATTGTCGTTGAATCTTAAATGTTCTTGGCAGTATGACCGGGCCAGCTTTAAATGGTATATGCCCAGAGTTATTAGGAATAGCTCGTCATACGCCAATCTGGNTGCCGCCGTTCGAATCCGTGTCATCATCACTCAATTCAAAGTCGCTTTCTTCCAGTACACGTCGCAATTCTTCAGTTGATAATCTACGTGGCATTTTCAACAAAAATTTCTCATACGATATTATAACCTTCAAACAATTTTTGCATTTGAAACGATTTCATGAACAGAATTCAAAAATATGACAGTTATGTAAAATAATTGACATTGACAGGTCTATGGAAGTAGATTATCTATGGAATATTATGTTCAAAGTTCGTAAATGTCGTGAAACTACATAAATAATAATAAAAAAGTATTTACACATACAAAAATTCTTTTGAAAATCTAAAAAAAGTTCCCTGAACCACATGTGTTTCATGAACGTGCAGAAGCAAAAATGTCTCCCTACGCTCATGAACCGTATGTGTTTCAGGTAAGTAAAGCCTGCATTTGTTTTTTTTTTAAATTATATTATTACTAGGGCTACCCTATGACTATAAAAAAAACAAATTATTAAAAAAATCCTATTGGACTTGTCGGTCAATTTTGCATTTTTCTACTGGGACAGGGAACGTGATTTTAAATTTTACAACTTTAATAGAGGTAAAAAAATGGATGTAGCGGTTATTGTTATTGAAATTTGGATCTGACGGATTTTGTTACTCAGCTCATTGGATGTAGCGGATTTTGACATTCACTTTCTTAATATACAGGATGTATTTGAAGAGTGGCAGTAGTGAACCTGGCTTGAGTATTATTAACTCAAATAGGGTAATTTATGATTAATGAGTGAAAATATTAATTAAGCAGTAATAAATAAAATTGTTTACGTATTAATCAAATATGTTTTTTTTATTAATTAATAATTAATAATAATTATTATTATAAATGAACACAACAAATAAAGGCACAAATCACCAAGATTGGCAGAAAAAGGACATACTTATTTGAAAAAGAAAAAAATGCTATCATATAAAATTTTCGCTTTCTTCAAGAGCGACACACTGAAGATCCTCATGTTCTACAAAATTTTCATTATTTTCTTCTATTTATTTAAAATATTTCAAACTGTCGATAGACCTCCAGTCTTCACCGAAGTGCTTTTTCAAAAGGTTAGCAACATCACTTATTTTCTTAGGGTTTACTTTATTGCCTCTTTGTAAAATTGCAGGTGCCATTTCAGAGATTTTCTTGCCTCTTTTCGTTACATATTTAGGTTGTCCAATTTCACTTCGATAGTTTTCTTCTCCTTGCACGTTAACGTTCTGTAGACCCCTGTGCAGCATAAAACGTTTTGAGGGGTTGAACTTGAAATGCCAAGATCCTGGAATTTTTAGTACTTTATTGACTTCTTTCTTCCAGTCACGCACTTCGACGTCGTCATCACCTAAATGATAAACAGTCGCATGTTCCTTGAATAAATTCACATAAATTTGTGGATCGCATATGATGGATTTCTTCTTTGTTTCCTTTTCAATTTTTGCAAATTTGCGATCCGGTGGCAAAAACGAGTGGCCTACCATGGGAAATATAATTTCAAGTTAATTTACATGTGATGGTGCATGAGAATATAGCCAACTGGAACACATGCCTAAAAGAGTAGTATTCTNTTGCGATCCGGTGGCAAAAACGAGTGGCCTACCATGGGAAATATAATTTCAAGTTGATTTACATGTGATGGTGCATGAGAATATAGCCAACTGGAACACATGCCTAAAAGAGTAGTATTCTTATTCTGGCCTCCACAGCCATCGGCGAATAATCTTATTTTAAGAATACTTTCAGGAATTTCCAGATTGGTCAGTGTATGGAAGACGGTACTTGCAATTTCGTTAGATGATTTCGAGTGTTCGTTTTCACACCAATAGTATGTACGTACATTATCTAATGCTGATTTCGAAGTGCCTATAACAACTTTCAAGTTATACATGGGTCATTTTCAAAATTAATGTACATTTCAATTGTGTTTATTTTGTGTTATAGTGACACAAAAATAACACAAATGAAAAGTAAAGGCTGAGTCACAGAGGTTAGTTAAAAATCAATTTTGCAGTAGTAAATCAGTTTAATCCTCTTTGTATAATTTACAGTGTTGCATTTAACACACGCTTAACCTTTTATTCCTAGACGTCATGCATTATTTTTAACACAAAAGAAGATTTTTCTAACTTTTCTTAATAATTTGACGATCACATTTTTTTTATTGATAAACATTTGTGCAAAAATCACATAAAAGAATTTAAGAGGAAGCGCCAGAATAGCTCGCGAAATCCAAATTTTCTTAGACCTGCTAATTGCAAAAAAACTTGAAAAAATTATAATCGCGAGTAATCCTGGTACAAAAAATCTTAAATGTTACAATCAAAATCACCTTAAATACAATGTCATTAACTATAAACAGTAAATCAAATTTAGAAATAATTTAACAGTCTTGCAACAGCATTTTTATACGAATATACCTACCTAGTTAAAATATTAAGATTGTTAACGTATTATTTTAACAATTTATAATATATTTTCTCAATAACGATTTCCATTGTACGCTTAACATTTTATAGTATTTTACATCTTAATAATTATATTGTAAATAAATGATTTTTCAGTTAAACCTATTTTGCTAGAAGCTGCTGCTGTCACTATTGATAGTCACAGGCATAATCCAAATACTAGTATTGGGCATATGCCTGTGTTTGTTGACTGCTACAATTTTTTAAATTAATATTTGGTTTATATTTTAAAACTAACAAGTGAAGTTGTCTATTTGTTATGCATTCAATTCTATAGATATTATACAGACTATCTGTGTTTTACACTGACACAATTTAACTTACTAATGCCCGGTTTTTAAGCTTTTGATCGGTCATTTATCTGTCCGTTGACCACAAACCTACCGATGGCGTTATGTCAAATAGGTAGCGTTAACGGACAGATAAAAGAAGAGAACGACTTATAAATAGCTCAGAAACAGGGCCTAAGTGTAAGATTTCATAAATATAACTGAAACTACACGGTTTAAAATTCACTGATCATATAGATCTACGATTTAAAGTTTTTATACTGGCCATACTGACGGCGAAAATACGTGATGAAATAAAATCGGGAGACAAAATGTATTCGCCTGGTCACACTGGTGGTGACAGTTCGGAGACTCGGCAGAAATCCGTAGGCTTGGATAGACAAGACAGTGTAGAGTGGATGGTAGCCAGGTGCAGGTATTGTTGTACCGTGGAGTTAATACTAAGAAATAAGTTTTGATAATAATAAGTTGTGAACCTTACCTAAGAAAGTTGAAAAATTCAAAGTTAAGTAAAAATATATTTAAAAAATCACTTCATCGTCACTATCAGAGAACATTTCGTTAAAATCTTTTCTTATATCAAGTGATGAAACATTGTATGATTGTGCTGATTTTGTCATTTTAGCCAAATCGGATAATTTATAGTTCACTTTTACATTTGAAAGAATAGTGACTTTGGACGAGCTTGGTTTGTTAGTGTCAGAATTAAAATGTCCCGATTGAAGACCTCTTGCGTTATAATCAGTTTTGACGATTATTTCATCATTATTAGTATCACTGTTCTCGGAATCAGAGCAAAAAAATAATTTTCTTTTTTTTGATACACCTGGATCTTTGGACGTGCTTGGTTTGTTAGTGTCAGAATTAAAATGTCCCGGTTTAAGATCTCTTGTGTTATAATCAGTTTTGACGATTATTTCATCATTATTAGTATCACTGTTCTCGGAATCAGAGGAAAAAAATAATTTTCTTTTTTTTGATACACCTGGATCTTTGGACGTGCTTGGTTTGTTAGTGTCAGAATTAAAATGTCCCGATTTAAGATCTCTTGTGTTATAATCAGTTTTGACGATTATTTCATCATTATCAGTATCACTGTTCTCGGAATCAGAGCATAAAACTAATTTTCTTTTTTTCGTGACACATGTTTGCCTCTTTTTGTTCAGCAGACTATGTTCTTTTAACCTTTTCGCCGCCCAGCTATACTAAACACGATGTGTCGCCGTACGCCAACGTATAAATGTATAATAAATGTATAGTACGAAAGTAGGGATGGCTTACCGCCATGTCGATAATGAAAAAAAATATGTGTAAATTTAAATTGGTACTCAAATTTACAATTAAAAATACAAACTGTTAAATTATAATGGTAATTTGTTTTATTTTATGAACATTTATACTAAGAAAAATGGGTATCCGTTATCGGAGATGAAGATACATGCATAGAGTTGCTAGAGATAATAATAATAATTCGTAACATTAGCCACTTCACTATTCATTTCATAACGTAGTCTGTTTACTTCATATCAAGTCATTGGCGTTCATAGCACGATACATTTCGTAAGGAATAGAGTTGTCTATACTTTTCTTTCTTTCTATAGAGTTTGGTTTGCTTTTGGTTTTAGTTTACATTTAAAATCTAACGTCAGGTCACGATCAGGAACATTGTTTGTAGTGATTAAAAGTGGCAACATATGTGTAGTTTTGGAAATGGATGGTAAGTAACTATTTTAATACAGATCTACTAAACTTTAATAGCTTATTTTTCATTTAATGCAAATGAAAAACTGGCACGTTTGATGGATATTAGGTAGTCATAAAATACCTATTCGTTGCGGCTCTCGGTTTCGCAAACTTTTAGCTGTGGCGGCGAACAAATATAGACCTGAGTCGATCACAAATTTTTCGCGACTCGGGTCGATCGCGACCCAAACAGTTTGTAATCGAATCAAAATGACTCAATCATTTGGATATTTCATAATCATGAAAATAATTATAGGTATAGGCCGCGCGATGAATTATGAGCGCTGGACGAAAGTAGAGGGGGATGCGCAGTAGCGATTTTATACTAAGAATCGCTACTGCGCATACCCCCTCTACAATTTAGTTCATCAGCGAGGGCTCGTCGCTCGTGACTCGTCGCGCGACCTATACCATTCTCGATCACTGCACACGGCCGATTTTGATGAAGACCGGACCCAATGTTCGGACGACAATGATATTTTCGATTCCAAAATGTATTCACAACCCTTGGATGACCAACAAGAAGATGGAAATAAAAATAAGGACAGCAGTACTTACACAGAAAAGAACAGCCTATCTACACTTAGCGTCGTAGATTTGCATGGGAGTCAGTATTTCGGCAAATTGGTGTCAAATGAGTTACTAAGATTTGACACAAAAAAAAGATATGAAATTATGCAGAAAATTTTAGAGGTTTTCCATAAAGAAAAATGAAAACTGAAAAATGATTAAACTGTGATTATTCCAATTAAGCGAATATTTGATTGAACTGTGATTATTCTAATTAAGTTAATTTGTAAGTGCACAAATAGTAACAGAAATATATATATGCAGAAAATATTAGATTTACTTAATAAAAATAATACTTTAGAAATGCCAAATACAACTTAGATAGAGAAGTGAGAAGAGTTAAATAAATACAGGTTTTAAAACTGAACTTACTCTTTTATTTTTGACAAAATAAAATCAACTTTTCAATAGGTAGTAAAACATAATCTCAACTTAATAATAAATGTATATATTGCTTTAGCTTATATAATAAATAAGTAGGTACAATATAAATCACTTTTTTTATAGTACCTACCACATATTTTTTTAACAAAGATTGACTCATTTGAAAACATTATTCTAAAATCACAGATTGATTCGTATCAAAACAATATTCTAAAATCACAGATTGACTCATATGAAGACATTATTTTAAAATCACATATTGACTCATTTGAAAACATTATTCTAAAATCACAGATTGATTCGTATCAAAACAATATTCTGAAATCACAGATTGGTTTCATTTATAGGTACTAGGTAATTTACCTTTTAAAAATTATTCTTACATCAAGTGATAGTTATGAAAACATGGGGCAGCACACAAGTAGACGTTGCAAATACGACACATGAATCGAGTTTGTTTTCTAACCTTTTGTTTGGCACATTCTTTACAGTTTCGGTATTGGGGTTTAATTTCGGGCATATGTTCTACCGTGTTACCGGGCAGTACCGTCTTAATGGGTTATTTACATTACTCCGCGGTATTTGTGGGTGTATCAGAGCCAGTGGGTTGTACTTTTGAATTATTTGTCGAATAATATTTAATTGAAAATCTGCTATTGCCGCTTTCGTATCATTTTTTATTACTTTATATGTGTTAAAAGAATTTAGTAAATGCATGTCTACAATGTGAAAGAATAGCTTTTTGTACCATTTCAAAGATTTTCTAATACACTGCACAGAACTTAACATCATATCAGCTGTATCAACACTCCCCATATTGCTGCTATAGTCTAGAACGGCTTTTGGTTTCATAACTGGCAAACCAGTACTGCGGTCCTCTTTCAAAGACGGGTGCATTGTTTTGTCATGAATAGTAGTTAATAAATGTATATCTTTTTTATCGTGCCACTTGATAGCCGTTAGCGGTGGAAGAGACTTCGAAATAATTTCTCCTCTTTTTAATTTTTGAGTCATTGATGGCATTCCCGCTCTATTTTTCTTCACTGTACCACATGCATAAATATTATTTTCATGCAAATATCGCAATAATTTAGGACTCGTGTACCAATTATCTATGTACAAATGTCTATATGACCCAAAAAAGTCTTGAATCAGTGTAACAACCACTGCACCACCAACACCCAAATTAGCCGGGTCCACGATAGCGGTTGTAGCACCACAATACACAATAAAATCTAAAATTATGCCAGTGGTCACGTCGCACAGGACAAATAATTTAATGCCGAATCGGTTTCGTTTTTTAGGGAGATATTGTTTCATTGAAAGTCTCCCTTTAAATGGGACTATGCTCTCGTCTACACACACATTTTTGTAGGGTGTTAATAATTGTTTATATTTTTGGCGGGCATGATTAATCACTAGATCTATTTTCTGCAATTTTAAATTTGGATTTTTTTGAAAAGGATTACAAAAATATAACATGCCTAAAATATTAACAAATCGATTTCTTGGCATGAGGCTGCCAAATATTGGTGACAATAATAATGGATCTGTAGACCAGTGCTCTTCGATGGTCAAATGTTTGTTTCGCGACATCAACATCACTATTGAAATAAAAATGTAAAACTCAGGAACGGTTATGTCGTGCCATCTGTGCAATCTAGAGTGGGCAGACAAAGGCACATTTAGCAAAAAATAATTATGATATTGATTTATACAGGTAATAATTTGCGTGACTAGTTCATTATCTAAAAATTGTTGAAATATGTCTAATTGTATAAAATTTCCATTATTAAAATGTATGTTGAGCCCAGACGCGAAATCATCGAATGGTTCTATTTTTGGGTTATATGGAGTTGAAGACCATTGTTCCTGCTGCACGGTTATTGGACTTGTTGCTATAGCTTGTTGCAATGTCGAAGCGTTGTTAGATTGTGCCTGGAAATAAAAATGAATTACATCCTATTATTGACTGCCTCCGTTGCGTATAGTCTATTTCACATAGGATGGGTACGGTGACACATATATATAGTGGGTGATGAGCCGACAGCGAAGCGTGAGGTCGTGGGTTCGATTCCCACCCAGGACAAATATTTGTGTGATGAGCTTGAATATTTGTTCTGTGTCTGGGTGTAATTTATCTATAATATGTAGGTATGTATTTCCACATATATAAGTATGTTTATCAACTGTATAACTAATACTGTATAACTGTATAACTAATAATAATTAACTTTTCCTTGGCCTCTCTGTCTGATACATTACCTACTTTTTATTACAATTTTTCTAAGCTGTATAAGACATTCATAGGTAAATGAAGCACATAAACTTACCTCATTATCGTCCTCTTCTGATGTGCTTTCCCATTCAACATCAAAGTCGGAATCAGGTTCCACACCTTCTAACAGCCGCAACAACTCATCCGAATCATATTCGGTCATTTTGCACTGCACTGGGAAAGAAAAATGTGCGTGCACGCGTCGCCCGGCACTATGACACAATGACCTTGACGCCTAAGCGCTTACGACGTCACAGGTTTACTTCTATTGAAGTTGACGGCGCTAGTGTCACTCGACATCTTGCCATTACGTAGAGATGGGTCTAGCAATATCGAAAACCCTCAGTACATAATAATTAATTTTAATGAAATGATTTGATAGGTAGATGTACATTAATTTTGAAACGCATTGTAATACGTTATTTACTGACCGGAATTTCTTTTTATTCATAGAATTCAAAAAACGATTGGATGGAAAAGAAAACAAATATTATAGTAAATAAAGATTCTAATGAATGCAACTTTCGCGTCACATCACTGGCCTACTTGATATGAAGTCGTTGGCGTGCGGGATATAAAATTATTTGAAACCTTTTATGTTTTACCTTTTTAAAACAGAAAATAGTCTGTTTTGCATGAGAAAAAATAGTTCGTCGTGTCCATATTACAAAATTACAAAGAAACAAATGTTTTATGTATCGTAAATGTATTTTTTATAGTAGGTAGATACAATGAACTTCTATAGAAGTAGTGGCGTGGACGGCACGAAAATCCTGAACTTCTATAGAAGTTGTTGGCGGCGAAAAGGTTAATAGGGTCATCATCTTTTTCGTGCTGAATGGCGGGGAAGTATTGTGGCGGGCGGCGTAACCTTTTATTTGAGCCCAGATTAGCTCGATCGCGTTATATTGGCAATGATACGGTGGAATTCTTAGAACGCGATGACCGTACTCCAGAGCCAGTTCATCGATTTCGTATCGCACATTTGCCGCTTTATTTTCTTTAACTAATTTAATTAGCTCTACTTTTAGCATCTGCATATTTGCGTCAATGCCTTTTGCTTGTAACCAAGCCACCATTTCTTCTTTTTTATTAGCTTGGGTAGGTGGTTTCTGTATTTGAACCGAGTGATAGGAGGCATTATCCATGAATATTACAGAAGGCTCTGGTAGGCTGGGCAAAAGCACGT
Organism: Mamestra configurata; assembly: GCA_002192655.3. Classification (NCBI taxonomy): domain Eukaryota; kingdom Metazoa; phylum Arthropoda; class Insecta; order Lepidoptera; family Noctuidae; genus Mamestra; species Mamestra configurata. The sequence continues at coordinate 23,053 of NDFZ01003768.1, forward strand.
TCTGGAACCACTCTTTAAATGTAGTGGCATTCATTTCCTCGTGGTAGTCATTTGTGGTTTTTGATTGAAATGCCAGTAACGCGTTCTCCACAAAGCCGTATTTTGCAGAACCTGCGTGGCATATTATCAGACGGGCCCCCTTACCCATTGGTACTTTTGACGTCGACGCTTGTGTATCATCCGTCCAAGAACGGGAAACCGTGTGATTGGCGTTTAGCCATGTCTCGTCAATGAACACTACATTATCCCAGTTATCAATTTTTTTTGCTTCTCTCAAAAAACTTATCCGTTNATTTTTGTCTTATATCCCGAAGTATGGGCAAAAGATGAGCCCAAATTGCCTCTGGGGTATGCTTAGTTGAGTCTGAAAATGTGCAAAAGGACTCCAAAGAATTGGACCCGTACACAACACTGGTATGGAGACTAATTTGTATTTGGGATGCACCAAAATGTAGTGCTTGGATTTCTTTATGCAACTTACAACAATAATTTTCAGAGAAATCGCAATGGATTAAAACTTCATCCACGCTTAAATATTCTTTTAAGTGTTTATAACACTTATATTGGTGATATATGTTGTAACAGTGGACTTTGTAATCTACCAGTGATTTTTTAAACTCCATGATTAAATACCTTATAGTACCTGATTTTATTATTTTTACCATTCTTTTCGCTGTTTTGTTTTGGTTATCCTTTCGATATTCAATTTGTTGAACTGTCCATTCCAGCCAAGACACTTTGTCATCGAAATTGCATTCCAACAAATTATAAACAGTTGTCGCTTTACTATAACATTTTTTGCATTCCGAGTACATACATTCCTTTTTTTGAGTGTCACAGACGATACTTTTCATGAACTCATCCAAATCTTTAGATTTCAATATCGAAAGAGTTTTAAGTGCAGCATATTTAAACTCTATATTACCATGTTTTTTACAGGCGCATGTTTCACGATTTGAGAGATTGGGACTTAATACAAAAAAGGGCTTGCATCTAGTAAAAGTGGTATAGGACACTGGGATGTTTGTTTCTTGAATAAATTTATACCGTAATTTTGTCATAGATTCTAGGAGGTATCGTCTTTGCATCTTATTTTTTTTCATTGTCTTCGTTTCCTTCTTGCCAGCTGTAGCGCGGCTAACATCATCGCGTAAGAAGAAGTTATGAATCTTTTGTGCGAGTGCCATGTGTTTCCCTCGGATCGTTTTTATCGGAATTCGAATTCTACCCTTTAGGCCAATTATTGCTTCAAGTTTAGTTTTCGTTCTATACTTTTTAACCAAATTATTATCAACAATTTTTTTAATATTTTCTTTTGGGCATTGCTTGACGCCAATTCATATTGATATTTAATTGATTCGCATAATATATTTTTAGGAAAGAGTTCTTTTTTCACCTTTTCCTTTTCTGAAAGCGAAATATTCAAGGAATTGACAAAGGATTCAGTTTTGGAGTTTGGCGTTAGGTCTCTTACATTCGAAATATTATTCTCTTTATCGTGATCATTGGCTTGTGAATGCGCTGCTTGTAGAATTTTGTACCTGTATATTGTTTTCTTCAATGCTTTATTTTTTTTAATTAATGTAATTACTTTTTCTCTCAGTTTTTTGTTTTCTTGTGTTATTTTGTTATGTCTCTTTTTATATACTTTTCGATTTATTTTAGTTATCTCTGTGTTTTCTTCATTTTTTTGTTGCTTAGACCTTCGCCATTCCTTTCGCCTAACCTTTTTTTCAGATTCAGAAATTTGGTGAATCGGTATGTACTTATTTTTGGTTCTTATCAAATTCTTTTCTTGTATTTCTTTCCATTTTTGCGGATCATTTAATTTTACGCGTTCTCGGTAACGTCTTTGCTTTTCAGCAGGCGTTAACGGCATCTTTCCTAAAAACCGAAAAAGGGATTAATTCACATTTTTTAAACAACGTCGCGCAGTATGTGATTTGATCTCAAAAATGGGAATGTGCTTTTTATCCATTAGAGAAAATAATTTAAACCAAGAATAAAGCTCCCGCTTGTCATTTTCGTTTAGATTATTATGTAGATATTAGTTTTTTTTCTAATGTTTTCCTGTTTTTTTTTAGCTTGGTGGAAACTGCAACCTTTTATTTTTTCCGCTAAGTCAATTAACCAGTTTAAACTTAAACCAATACCAGGAAAATTCTACTGAGCATATGTAAACAAGCCCTAACCCATTCCATTGTGTTACGTAACACGAAAATAGTAACACAATGGTCACATAAATGAACAAAATACACGTGTCTCTAACCTACAAATAAAAGTATTGTTGTAATTTCACTTTCAAATGACTAATGAAACATGCACTTGACTATGATTTACTATTATCTACAATGAAATGTTGTAATGTAATGTATAATACTTACCGAATTCACGCTATTTGGCACTTTATAACTAGTTTTTAATTGTCCTTTTTACGACGTGCACGAAGTAAAACCATCAGTCACAATACACAAAATGGCGGCCTTAGACAAGTAGCACCCTCTCGCTGTAACTCACTTGACGCATGGAGTTGCCATACTAAATTGGGAATTTACTTCTAATGGTATAAAATATCAACGTTACAAGAAAGAGTAACACAAAGTAATGAAATATGAGACACATGTTTATAAGCAAATAAATAAAAAGTTTATTATAATTACATTGTTTAACACATACTGCTTAAATCTTACGCGTCGACCAGACAAACTAATGTTGAATCGGGTTCCTTAATGCGTGAATTATTCATTGTAACTGCAACATTTAAATAATACGCGCGACTGTGGACTGTGCACTTTTGTATGGGAAAAAAATTACGATAGTAATCAAATTTAGTTTTTTAACACAATGAATTGAATTACCACACAACATTATTTTTGTATTTACTCTTTTATTATCAATTAATCTGAATGGTAGTTCTTCTGGTTAAATTTCGAGTTGTATTTGATTTGATTTACCAATAAGTTTGATGGACACAAAGTTGTAGTAAAATGTACATTAATTTTGAAAACGACCCACATATTGAATTGCCTACTGAAGTAAGCCGCTTGATCGGGTAGCTTGGGAAGTGGATTGTTTTTTTGGCAGTCGAAGGAGAGTGAAATTGTATGCTCTGGCTCAACCTTTAGTAGTTCATAAAAAGCTTTAGCTTTTAAGGTATGTATTCGTTTTTGCGTCATAAACGTTACCTTTTCTTGGCTTGTGGAGGCAGTTTCTATTTTTCTAGCCAACTCAAAACATCTAGAGCAAGTATCCTTCAATGGCGATCCAAATCCAACATTATACTTTTTGTTAAAAATGTCACGGAAAAAAGATTGTTTGACTTTAAGCTGTGGTATGTCTTGCACTTGTTCTTGGTAAATTTTCCAGAGTTTTACAATATTGAGTTCTGGCGGCAAATAGACGACTTGGCTTTACAATAATGCGGTTCTGCAGTTTCTAAACTTTCTATAAATTCCTCCACCCTTCTTCTTTTTTCAGCATATCGTGCTATTTTATGATTGCCACCGCGGTTTTCCTTAGCTGTACTCCCTTTATCTTTATAAGACCTTTGTAAAATGCCAGTAACTCTATCTTTACCCACCTTTTAAAACATTAAGAAAGGCAGATTTGCAAACTCTTATCTGTTTGTGCGGATTTTTATCGTTACGTAGTATTCTGCACTAAGATTTTTTGGTCCTCTAGATTAATTTTTTAGTCTAATTCTAGCACATTTCGCAATACGGCAGTGCTGTAGTATAAAATTATCTTGATCAAGTTTATTTCGCAAATTATAGAAATTACGGTGCATCCGAGCAATGTCTTTAATGTCGAGCAATGAAAAGTAGTATTTTTTTTATGATTGCACTGTGGAGGTTGCGGAAAGGATTTAGGAGCATATCTGAAACAAAAAAAAATACAAATTAACCTAATCGTAATTACTAATCATCAAGTTAATCTTACAAAATAATTTATTTTTAATGTAATAGATTTTTTTGGGGAAAAAAAATTACACTTCGGTACCAAGGTACATTTTGACTCAAAAGTCTAGCAACCTGTATAGCAATTTCAATGAAATTTTAACTTAAATTACTCGTCGGTTTCTTTCTCTTTTCCAGTTTTCTCTGTCTACACCTCGTTTTCTTGCCTGATTAGGCGGAACTTTTCCTATTTTTTTTGGTAAATCAGCCATTATTTCCAATATTATTCACAAAAAACAGCACGAATTCCACATAAAAATGTACGGGCGGCCATACTGACGCCGACGACGCCATGACAGTTCCCCGTCAAAATACTATGCTCTAATTGGTCTATTTGGATCTGGCGGCGAACGAACCTTATAGGGCAAGGATCTGGCGGGATTTGATATTAAAAGCAGTTTTTAACCTCAACTTACTAGGGAAGTAGCTGGATTTGACACGATTTTATTAACGGAAACCATAGATTTTTAGAAAATTAATCCATAGAGCATATTTTTTTATTTTGTGATAAAATGGATCTGGCGGGAATTGATACTAGACGACACAATTGTCTTGTAAAAATACTCTTTGGTTGAACTGATTACAACACAATAATGCTGTACTTACTGTCATTTGGCAGAATAAACATTAATGAAAAAATCAAATAACTTCATATATCGTCGCCTTAGTAGTGAAGGGAGCTATTCCACACTGAAATAAGAAGGTGCCGATATCAAAGATATGCTATAGATGTACAAATAAAACACATATACACGAATATATATTTTTTAACGAACCAAGCGTTTTTTATTTTATTACGAAATTAGTAAAATATTTAAATTTAGTAGAACTATTTTTAAATCTAATTAATTCGACGATCGAACAAATGAGAAAAAAAATTCTCACTAGTTCGACGGTCGAACAGATGAGAAAAAAAATTCTCACTAGTTCGACGATCGAACTAATGAATCGAACTAATGGGAATGAACGGCATCACCGTTGCATCACATGGTGGGTTTCTTTGTTCTGAGAATGGTGAGTCTTATTATTTTCAAAGTAGTGGGTCTCTGGATAGCTAGGTTCATCATTCACACCCGGCTCATCACTGTCTGAATAGTGCGATGTAGATGTTTCAGGTACATAGACATACATAGAATCCGCAACGGAATCTGTATCTGAGAAGGGATCTTCATCACTATCTTTGTTATCATCTGGAGCAATAAACATAAATTATATTACTTTTGCAAGTAACATGTATAAAAGGAACATATTTTTATCCTAGAAAAATCTCAATTATCCAACCTACTTTATTTTAGACCGGCTTAATAATAGAGCAACAGCAGTGGATAGGGAGACACTGTCCAAATAAGTATAGAAAAAAGAAACATTGTGTGATGTCAGGGCTTGGTTACAGCAGACTCAGTTGAGCTAGTGTCTACTACTACTGAAATTTTATTAGCTTTACAAGTTTATTAAATTTATTAAAAAAACATTTTCTAAACCTGTGTTAATATTAGGTAGTAAAACTTACAGGTTAACATCAATCAATTGGTATAGTTGAGATTCTCCTCTGGTATTTCGATTTTATTTTCTACAACTGCAGAGCCTGTAGACATTTGATGTGTTGATCCTAGCTGAGATGGTCTAGACTTCATTTCTTGTTCTTGCACATTAGGTATTTCCATGACGGATTCATCTGTACCTGCAAATAAATTACAAAAAATAAAGTAAACTGACATGAATGGGTTGGGCTGACTTGAGCGATGAATACTTAGATTCTAACACTTGTTCGTGCGTCGTCGTAAGTATCACTAAGACGATATAAAATTAACACGATGAAGTATGTTCACAAAGTGTAAATAATTATAAGATGTCCTTACTTTCAAGTTTATTGCGATCCTTCCATAAATCTATGCAGCTAGCACTACATTCACCACTTGATTTTTTGTTCCTAGTTTCATATAGCTCCTTTCACGTCTTAATGAAAAACCAACTAGCAAAACACCAATAGGATCTCCGATTAACGCCAAGTATGGTGGTGTTCTTAACTCAATTCAGTAAAAAGTGTGGCTTAACTCTTTTCACCACCAAGGCGACGATATTCGTAATATTAAGTCACTTTTAGACACTCAGATTTAGTCAGCTAAGATTTAGCCATTGTTCTTTAGCATGCAAAACCTTTTTTTTATTTTAGATTGGAACTCATGATGGCGTCTTCCACTGTGATGAAGTTCTTGCATGCTACATGCTCAAGCTTCTACCCCAATACAAAAATGCTGTCATCGTTAGAACCCGGGATACAGCCAAGCTCAACAAATGTGAAATTGTAGTTGATGTAGGAGCAGTCTTTGACCATGAGAAGAAGCAATATGACCATCATCAGAGGGAGTTTAATGAAACCCTGAGCTCACTAAAGCCGGAACTTGGGGACAAGTTCAAAATTAAGTAAGTTTTGTTTTCTTGATCACAATACCTCCTACAGTTTCGCTTGATTTGTCTTATCAGACAAATAATGTAGAAAAAGCAATGGATTTTTGTAATGCAATGAATGCGCAGCAAAGATTTATAAAAAATATTGATCAACAACTAGTTGATCAATATATCAAGATATAGAAAAGCCTTAAACATTTCCTAGTGATCCGCTGTGACCTTTTATCCACTGCAGTGTCACTAGGAAATGACGCGGCCGATTAGCTGGCCAGGAGGGGATCTGGTATGATGGCTGTTGGACCCGAACCCATAGTGCCACTCCCTTTCACCTAGCTGCGCACATGGCTACAAGAACATACCCACACACAAGCAGAACGCTGGTGGGCCTCGCCACCAGGCTGCACTATGCCATTCCTAGAGAGGAAACTTAACAAGCGCCTTCTGCGACTGGATATGGGCAGCCTACGAATGGTGGCAAGGACCATCATCAGACGCAAACATTTCCACACGATAGGTATACCAAACAGTCCTCTGTGCAGAGCACTCACAGATATCCTGAACTCATTAGGAGTTCTGATCTGCTTCTGGAGGGAGGTTGACAGGTTGGAATGACGCCCTCCATGGCTCACGCACAATGGTGCCACATCAGGACTAAGTGCGGAAAACATAAAATAGAATATAAATAGAACCAACAGACTACTATCTAGCTGTTATAGGTTATAAAAAACTAGCTACTACTTGTGGCTTTGCCCATATGTAAAAGAAAGTTATCTTACTTTTTAAAGTACCTTTTATATATATTTTAATTCCTTATTGTGAATATGAGGACTTAATGGTTTTTTTTTCTTCATGTATTTTTTTAACAATGTCAGACATTTTGTGGTCTACTCAAATGTCTTTTCATTGGCATTGTTCGTTAAGTCGTTTAGTTCCTTATTGGTTCTAAGTTGAGCTACTCTACTACTGACCAAGGCTTGCACGTACTAGACAGGTCCACTCAAATCATACAGTTTTGAGGTTCTTTCCCCAAAATACTATCATGTGATTTTTCACTATAGGATTGAAATTTCACTCAACATTATTTATTTATTTGGAAACTCATCAGCTATATACATGAGTTATGAACGTTCACCTCTCCATCAATGAACAGCCAAATGCAGTTGCAACACAGTTACTGCAAATGAAATTTTTCATATACACTTCTCATCAAAAAAATCGAAACACCTCGCAGTTTATGATTTGATAAGGATTATCAGAAAAATGTGTATATTTAGGAATAAATGTAAAATGTCATTTAATAGTGAGTAGTATGAGGTTTTTAAATCCTAATGTTAATGTTCTAAATTCAAATTAAGTCTTCATAGGTTTCGTATTTTGTATAATGAGTAATTTTTACCCTGTATGGAATATGAAGGAAATGGGTAAAACAACACGCGTAAATGAAAAAAAATGTAAGAAACGTTTATTTAATAACTTGTATTCCCTCCGCGAGCTCTTATTACTGCTTCCATNTATAATATAAAAACTTTCTTTTCTCAGATTAAGTTCTGCCGGGCTTGTCTATACTTACTATGGTGAAGAGGTCATACAGCAGCTTGTCCCAGAAAATGTTTGTTTAAACCCAACAGACTTTACTGTAATATACAAGAAAGTCTACCAAAACTTCATTGAAGAAATTGATGCTATAGATAACGGTGTTCCGATAGCTGCTGAAGAACCAAGGTATAAAATAAGAACAAACTTGAGCAATAGAGTTGGAAGATTAAACCCAGAATGGAATTCAAATCAAAATATTGATTTAGATAAAGTATTTGAGAAAGCTATGGCACTTGTGAGTGAAGAGTTTCTATATACCGTCAACTATTTCATATCCGTGTGGCTTCCTGCAAGGGATTATGTTCGGTCCGCATTGGACAACCGATTTGAAATTCATAAATCTGGACAGATTTTGCAATTTAATGAGAGGTTTCCATGGAAAGAACACTTGTTTGATTTAGAAGAAGAAATGAATATTGGACATGAAATTAAATTTGTACTATTTAATGATAAACCAAACTCGTGGAGAGTCCAGGCGGTTCCAGTAAATCCTACGAGCTTTGTTACTAGGTGAGTTACTAAAATTGATTAACTAGCTTTTATTTGTTTATTTATTTACACTTTACGCCCACAAATGTACTTAGGTAGACTTAATGCCATAGGCATTCTCTACTACTACCCTTTGGGTGTGCAGAGAATGGTGGTAGAAGCAATATAGAGAAAAGCGATTACCTCTGGCTTCATTCAAGTGGCCGATTCTTCTGGGATAAAAAGTAGCCTTGTGGAATAAGTCACATTATATTCATGACGAATTTTATGTTACCCTACCATTGATTACAGTATTTGACTGATTTTTGTTTCTACGAACCTAGGATATAAAGGCTCAGTGAAAAACAATTTTTTAAAAATCTTTAAAAATTTGGAGTTGTCACCGTTTCATGTATGATAAACAGAGATGCGTGTAACATCACTCGCATGTACCATGTAACGAGTTTTTAATCTCGTCACATGTGATTTGGTTTTTTAGCCGATTTCTAAACAACACACGGTTAAAGTTTATCTACGTTTGTGGTTGTAGTTGATTTCTGAACGACACTTTGTTCCGGTTTGTTATCTGTGGTAGCCGTTGCGCCTGACACTTTACGTTCCTTATTCAAAGATGACACAAACCTAATTTTCACTGTCGTCAATATTATATATAATCTCGGATAATTTCAGGCTAATAATGGCAAATTGATAAAAATTACAACAAAGGACGATGAAGTGAGAAGGATTGCCCTCAATTTTCAGATATTCCCTCTGTATTGCTATATTGTTATTGCGTTAGCGCACATGCATTGATTTTTGTTTGGAAAGGAATAAAACAGTAAGTTTTTGTCGAAATGTCACACGCGTCTACGTGTTTGAATTTTATCGGCTCCGGTGTACTTAATCTTTTAATTTTGGTTCCAGCCTAATTATTCGGCGTTTTTTTTTTATTTCTATATTTTCCAACTTTGAATTTTGTTGCTGAATTGCGGATACATTTTCTTTGGACCATTTTGGCAACGGGGACTCCTTCATTGCTCATCGCTTCCAGTTGATTAAGTTGCGAAGGTCCGCGACCTCTCTGTGAATCCCCACGACCACGTTGATATCCAGCGCAGACTGTATTCGGACTAGGACATATTATTTCTGGTACCTGAATGTTAGTGGCTTCTTCTTCTTGCTCGCTGTTAGAAATTTTGTCGTCCGAATACGACTGACCCGCCACCCGATCTGGTACAGCCTCAATGCCTTCCTCTTCATGACATTCCTCATCTTCGAAACCCTCTATCTCAGACTCGTTTCCGTCTGCTATCAATTCTAGTAAGTATTCCGAGGTTAATGTTCTTTCTGCAACAGAAAAAAGAGCGTTTTGTAGTTTTTTTACCGATTAAAAACATTAAAAACATTGATCTAATTTTTAATCAACATAAATTTTGATAGACGAGTTAAAGCCGGACTCGCACTGTCGTGCGTGTTTGAACTAACAACCAAGTATCTTCGTGTCCAATAGAGGTATGCATTGAACTATAGTTGTCTCATTGACTTGACTTTATTACCTATTAAAATCGCACATTCAATAATATACAAATAATCATAACTTACTTTTTCCACGCGCGTCGGTCAGCTGCACCGCCATTTTGAAAAGGGCAGAAATCCGCGACAACTTCTCACAAGTATAACCTTTGCGGCAAAGTTCACACAATACTAAACGCACTACCGTGTGGTACCGGCCGCGTCTCGTAAAGTTGATCGAGCGCGCGAAAATATTTTTGTAAAGTTGAACGCACGATCGTATAAGAACGTCGTTAAAGGGATATTTCTGTTTTTTTTCCCATTAAAAAAAGTATTCTCGCGGTTAACGGTTATCGCATAAGTGATATCTCATACTTCCTGTTTTTTCAAGCTTTTTGTGCAGTTATCTTGCACATTTTGTCCCACTGCTTCACTAAGGTATCCCTTCCTCACACAACTCTGTCCTTGACTACATCGGGCAGTCCTTTCGATAGGAATCCAGCTCTTCGCTCCATCTTCGCCTTGGCCTGCCGCCGTCTTATGGTATTTACTGGGAGCGATTTGGTGGCTATTTCGAATATGTTCAGTTCAGTTAGGTCAGTTATATTGATTAATAATAACACAGGCCAACAAAAAAAATGTTTGTAAAAACTTTTTGAAAAAAAATACCTAAATCTTATGCATTTTTGGATGCTAAAACCGTATTTAATAGCAGTTTTTTTTTATCACCCACCATTCTCTCCAATATGATATCGATTAATATTTTAAAAAATAGGGCAAATTTGATCTATAAAAATTAAAGAAATCACATTTTTTTAAATTGGTTATATTTTCGCTTACAATCATATTTAATTGCTTAAATTATAATACTAAATGCTAATTATTTTATACTTCCTCTCCCTTTTCTCCGTAAAATTTCTTGCGTAGCTTTTTCGTCTATGAATTGCGTTTTGTTGTTCTCTGTGTAGTGACCAACAGTAATCACCCATCATTGTGATATTCCACCGTCCCTGGTATCGTTTCTCCATCTCTTTTATATCCTGGTGAAACCGTTGTCCTTGCTCTTCACTCACATCACCTAAGTTTTCAGGGAAAAAATCAAGATGGTTGTGCAAAAAGTGGACTTTAAGGCTCATCAGGCAACCAAGAGTTTTAAACTTGTTTATCATGTTAGCTACGATAAGTTTATAGTTCGGAGCTTTCACATTACCCAAAAACTTGAATCACAACTTCTTTAAATGATATCCAAGCCTCCTTTTCCTTCTCATTCATCGTTGCTTCGAAGTTTGAATCGAACATTAATTTACGGATATCAGGCCCGACGAAAATCCCTTCTTTTAGTTTAGCTTCTGATAAATGAGGAAATTTGCTACACAAATATGTAAAACAATCGCCATCTTTAGGTAAAGCTTTAACAAATTGTTTCATTAAGCCCAACTTTATGTGGAGTGGTGGTAGAAGAATCTTCTTGGGGTCAACTAAAGTGTCATTTAAA
>NDFZ01003769.1:0-20788 GCA_002192655.3 Mamestra configurata
ATTTGGTTTGGAACAAATCACAGGTTGGCAATATAAAATAAATCACACAACCTGCACGAAAAGGTCAAATTAGTCATGCATTACTACCGGGGGTCGGCCCCCGTTGCTAGGTGCAGCTCCCTTTCCGAAGCTGTGTACCCGGGCAACGGCCGGTCCTCCCGCACCCCCGCAGCTATCTAGCACCTGTACTTAACCACGTTTACGACACAAATGATCGAAAAAAAAATTAACTAAAACGAACCAAAACCAAATATGAAAAACTAACAAGAAAGAAAACAAACCAAAACCTATTTTTCAAAAGTGTTAAAAACGGTTTTTTTTTTATATTTAGAAATCAAATATTGAAATACGAATTAGATTAGTGGATAAAAGTAAATAATTTGATAAAATATAATATTTATTTATGACGTTCAGTAGCCCGCTTTAAATATTCACAAAAATATAAGGCATTAAAATAACCTCTGCTGCGATTTAAAAAAAGCGTTCTAAAGAAATTGGAAGATTAAAAGCACTTAGACAAAGGGGAAAAAACTTAATTGGTATTAAATTCCCATTCGAATACAATGATTACAGCTATCACAAAGAGATCGACATTGTTTTCTTACTAGAATCTACAATCTCGCCACTCTCGATATTTCGCACTTTAAAAATAAAACTACCTAAATAAACTTTTCTTAGGAAGAAACGCGTTACATTACAAATGATTTTATAAATAACTAGCGGACGTCACGCGGTTTTACCCGCTTAGATCCCGTTCCCGTGGGAGTACGGGGATAAAATATAGCCTATGTAACTTGCTGATAATGTAGCTATCCATTGATGAAAAAAATTTCAAATCAGTCCAGTTGTTTTTAAGTGTATTCGTTACATACAAAAATACAAATCTTTCCTGTTTATAATATTACATCGAGATATCGAAATAAATACGGGAACGTGCTGAATGTGAACATACAAATAATTGTACGATCCAATAATAGGAAATTCCGAGCAACGCACTTTACGCCAGTAATGAGTGATAGTCATGTTGAATAGGCTTAGGCGGATTAATATATTTTAAAGTTTTGAAATCTGTTACCGAAAGAAATGTTTACTTTGTAAACTGAAATCATTTAAGTACTTTTCCAATCATCTGACTTCTGACATTCCGTAACAACTGCCAGATCTACAAATGCCAGCTGGGATCAACGGCTTGACGTGCTTTCCGAGGCACGTTATGTCAAGATGGTCACCCATCCACAGACCGTCGTCGGCAAGCGTAGCTTAATCTTGAGTATTGGCCCGTGTGTTTATTATTACAAAGCCACAAGCTCTCCATTTTAGTATTGTTTTAAATATGCAGTAAAAAAGAAACAAGCCAAAGCCAAGTGCGTGTCGGGCCGCGCGCAGTGTAGGGTTCCGTAGTTGCACATCACAATTGCCGACTTAGAATGATGCTTTTTGTTTGATTCTATGAATTAACGGTTTATCGGTGAAAAACGTCTAAAAACGAGCCCACATAGGATGATGGTAACTAAAGAGGAATTTGTACGAAATTATCCATCTCCAAGTACATTTAATGGGTTAGTCGACTATTACTTGTTAACTTGTAAAGCCTACTTAGCAGCGATAGTTTTCCCTTTAAATTCGTTATTAATGTTTCTGCCATCATTTGTTTCACGTCTCCACAAACAACCGTTTAGCAGGCAGAGGCACTTGACTCTAACAAAATAAGCACTTCATAGCTTAATATTCGCAAACGGATCCTTGAATAGAAAAATGCTTTCCGCTCACCCTCAATATCCGACACCCCACACCATCGGACAGACGATAAAAAAATCATCGCCACTTTACGTGTAGGGAGGGTTCTCCTTAAAAAGCTTTTTTCAAGTTTTCAATTTACCACTTTGTCAGCGTGATTAATATGTATATCCATACTAAATTCCAACTTTCTAGTGCTAAGCGTCTCTGAGCACAACCGCGGACAGACAGACAGACGGACATGGCGAAACTATAATGGTTTCTTGTTGACTACGGAACCCTAAAAAACATAAAAAGTACCTACAAAGACTCTTTCCAGTTTTTCATACCTTTCAATTTCAACAAAGCACCAAACTGTTTTATAAGAATAAATAAGTAAATTTTATGTTAAATCAGTTATGTACTTGTAATAATGCAAATCATGCAGTGAATACTGGAGTAGGTACCTTACAGGGATCTAGTAATACATATGTATTCAAAGACGCAGGTGGACCTACGACATTGTAGATGGGATGCTGAACAATTTCACAAGTTTCACTTTCAGCTCGGGCTTTTGGCGAAGTTCGCAATCGAGCAATTTATCGAGTAACTAATCTACCTTTCCGAATGGACAGTAGAGTCACTTTATTAATGTAATATTATTATTTTACTGAACTGTAAATGGTGACGTTCAAAAGTGCCATTTAATGGCCTAATTGAAATAAACGTTTAGACTTTGACTTTTGACTTTAACTTTACAGAATAATTTTTCGATATGTGAACGTGATAAAATTAGGGCAAGTGCTTACAATAACGTTCAAATCAGTAGAGGTATAGAACAGCGAACATGATCATCGGTATTCTCAGAATGTTTNGGACTTTGACTTTTGACTTTAACTTTACAGAATAATTTTTCGATATGTGAACGTGATAAAATTAGGGCAAGTTCTTAAAATAACGTTCAAATCAGTAGAGGTATAGAACAGCGAACATGATCATCGGTATTCTCAGAATGTTTCAGCAAAAGTTATTATCAGATAAGTTATTGTTATTTTAAGTTATTTTCACAATAGTGAGCATGACAACTGCTTTTCAAGCTCCGTGTTAACAAGAGAACGTTACATACTAACCAAGAACACAGTAGCTTACACAATGCCGCTCAATACGGGAATACATTCAAAGGTTACCTGGAACCGCTACAGCGAGCTTACGTACAAAACAGCGTTATTTTTATACACTCTCTTATTGAATAGCTACCCACGCTTGACCGTAGGCGTACTCCACATGCAATAGAAATAAATATTTTCCTTCAGAAATTTTCGATTTTATGCTAAGTCGATTTTAACGAAGGCAAACGTTTCATAAGAATGGAATAAATAGTACATTGTTCACCGAGAGGAGAAAGTGACCGATTACCGTCGAGGGTGTCGTTTGAAGCCCGAGCCGTAGGCGAGGGCTTTAAAACACCCAAGATCGGGAATCGCAGTTTCTCTCGAGTGATACATAGTGCTTTATACTACACCTAGAAGGAAAATAAAAAACGAAATCTTTACTAATTGAAATTTATATTGAAATTGTTGCAGTTAAAACTGAATCCTCAAACAACACACAAATTGGAAATGGCGCCAATGGCGTCTGCAATTTTCACATGTTCTTTTTTCAAATTGTTTATCCTGCCGCCGCAGGGTCGCACTGCCAGCCCGACACCATCCAACACACAGCTAGTGGCCAGTGTCATTTTGCGAACTTGGAGATAAAAACTCACTGTAAAAACTTTTTGGCTTTTGATATTTAGGTTACCGGCGCATAGTCTTACCCAAAATTAAAAAAGAAAAACCACGTAAGAAATGGATTTTCATACACTTTTCTCTCCCGCTCAGATGCGTTTTCTCCCCGCATATTTGTTCGATATGCAATGACGTACTTTCTACCGTAAATTTGATAAAGTATCAAGGTACTTTCTAAGCAGGTGTAGTATAAAACATAATTTCTTACTTATTACAACAAGTGTTTATTTGGCGTTATATTATTACAACATTGTGTGATTGTGTCGTCTCAAGCTTTATAACATCGACAACAATCAGACACGTTCCACACGCCTACAGAACTCCTGATATTTTTAACTACACTAAGAAAACATAAAAGGGAATCAGTTTTATTTATGTTAGGCTTTGAAACCGTGACACAAATAGTTGCGTAGATTTGAACTGAAGAAGTAAGTACTACATATTCTTAAGAAGGTTGTCTGGAGTAAAGTGAGACGTAATAATTCGTTGGAAAATATTTTTTTGCAATTTATAAAAGAGATTCATTTTGAATCAGTTCATGACACAAATAAAAGTACTTACCTATATGTCTTTAGAAAAGTTTTAAAACAGACTGCAGGTCTTAAGAAGGAACACGGATGGGTTTTAGTCAGTAAAAGTCTTCCCCTCCACTTAGAGCGGAAGAAGTCATTTGATGATTCCGCACTTAAAAAAAAAGGTGCTTGTCATACACTGAATTCCAGATTCATGTGAGAGCAATATTTCTCTGCTTTAAAATGAATGGCGAATTTACTGCTTATGGAAAGGTTCCGTGATTTTATCACCAAAAAATTTGTTTTTTATGCCATCAGCGATTTAACGCATGCTTCATACATGACCAGCAGTCGTGTTTGCGACGCGAGAGCGCGGAGGGAGTAGAGTTGTTACGGTAATTTAAAGCAATAATAATCCCAAAAAACAAAATATTGCTTTTTTTTTACATTCGGCCCTTCAATCCATCTCACGAAACTTATTTAGTAGGTATACTGCTAATGACTTGGTGGAACCACTAGCGGTCTCACAGTTGGTAGAGCTTACACATTTCATTTTACTGATAAATAAATTTGTCCTTGTCGCGAAAACAATAAACGAGACCACAAAATAAAACATGCAGGAAAACACACGCGCACACAGCGAGCTAATGATGGGTAGTCATTATCCGGGTTGCATAGCTTCAGCTTCAGCGCATAATCCATTAAGCACCATGGTAGTGCTAGGCAGTGTTACCCGATAACTCGATAATACTTTATTAGCCTCAATGTCGACTCGGATAGCAAACATAATTATGAATGCAGGGGGTCAACACATGCCAGGGTTGCGGAATTTTTTCGAAAGGGTCACCGCGGCCCTGGAACGCAAAGTGCTTTAGAAGGAACACGGATGGGTTTTAGTCAGTAAGAGTCTGACATGCCCTTCCGCTCCACCTAGAGTGGAAGAAGTCATTAGATGAAGCCCCATCCTTAAAAAAAGGGAACACACGAAGAAAATATCACACGATTTGACAAGAACATTTTTATATCTAATTGCCCAGTGTCAAACGACAGCTTTCAGTTTTTTAAAACATGGAAATTCAATATGCTTCAGCCGGTCGATTCTGTAAACATGGTGATCACATATAGAGCTGTCAATCCATGTAATCAAGATGGAATGAGAGCTCACTTCGTGATCAATTTACCCAAGCCTTCACTTCGTCATGTCTACAGAATTGACCAACAGAAATGTTATTCGCGATTTGAAGTCATAAACAAAGTCAAAACATAAAATCCAAGGATGGATTGGTGATGGTTCGCGCGAGGAAGAGAGCTTTTAATTCTGCCGCTAAGTTCTGCAAGCAAGTTCTACGTGGGGCACGTTTTGACCATGTCGGACGTATCGGGGCCAAACTAGCATCGCACCCTCCGGGTAGTAAACTGTTCTGGTCCCTTTCGAAAGCGGTTGAAATGAACTTTTGTCGGCCCACTTTACCACCAATGCTGAAACCTGATGGGTCGCTGGCAACGGCAAACACGGCGAAGCACTTGCTGTATCGCTCGATATCTCGAAGGCCTTTGATAGGGTGTGGCACGCAAGTCTACTCAGCAAGCTTCCTGCTTATGGCATCCCAGCTGATTTTTGTAGCTGGATATCAGACTTCCTTAGTGAACGGTCGATCCGAGTAGTCGTTGACGGCTGCTTCTCTGACCTCATGGCTATTAATGCCGGAGTTCCTCAGGGGTCTGTTCTCTCTGCAACTCTTTTCCTGCTGCACATCAATGACCTGCTTCAGCCTGGTATTGTTGGGTATGCAGATGACAGTTCGGTTTCAGAGAGATACTTGTCTAGCGCAAAAACCAGCGGGGAAGAAGTTCGTTCCTTGAGAGAGGCCATGGTAGAGCGGACAAATTTGACCTTAAGTCTTGTCTCCCAGTGGGGTGATGACAATCTGGTCTCTTTTAACGCCACCAAAACACAAGCATGCCTTTTTACCGCGAAAAGGAGTCGTTTCGACCTAACTCCGACTTTTCGGGGTACTTCTGTTCCTGTAACCGATCGGCTCGAGCTCCTAGGCATGGAGTTGACAACCAGTCTCAACTTTGGTGCCACCATTGAGCACAAAGCCCAAACTGCGGCCAAAAAGCTGGGCATCCTAAATAGAGTGAAGCGATACTTCACGCCTGGACAGCTTTTAACCCTCTACAAAGCACAAGTCCGATCCTGCATGGAGTATTGCAGCCACCTTTGGGATGGCTCAGCTAAATACCAACTTGCCGCGCTTGACTCGGTGGAACACAGAGCTAAAAGGCTCATTGGCGACGTAAGACTGGTGGATGCCAAGCTTCACAGCTTGGCTCATCGCCGCAAGGTTGCCTGCTTGTCGGTCTTCTACAGATTGTACTTCGGGGAGAGTGTCCAGGAACTCCACGATCTCATCCCACCGGCCCCCTTCTACCATCGGACATCTAGACGCACTGCAAGTTACCATCCCTACCTTGTTGCTATTCCACCAATTCGCACTAAACGTTTCCAAACGTCTTTTATAATGCGCACAGCAAAGGAGTGGAACTCTCTGCCTGCGTCTGTGTTTCCGAACGCATACGACCCTAATCTCTTCAAAATTAGAGTGAACAGGCTTCTTCTGGGTAAGCTCGCTCCATCGTCGACTTTGTCTCTGTCATCTATGACCTAGACTAGAGTCAAGAGCAAACCCATATTAAATTTAAAAAAAAAAATGGATTTTTATTTCAAGCCTAAAAATAACAGCCATAACGTAAAACTTATCTCAATACTTTCCTATAAGCTAGCTACTTTATTGTCACCCCGGAACTAGATGCCCCGTAATTTGCCATATTTCTTTTCAAATTTTTAAGTAAAGAAACTTGAAAGTCTATTTTAAGACTTCTGATCAAATTTTCCAATATCCCGATCCTTTGAAGGCTTAATTTGCGACGTACTTTCGAGTTTCAGCGAAAGTGCCTTTACCAAAATAATATTCCACACGAGTTTAATTTATTATTACCCAACAAAAAGCAAAGTTGCTTTAAGCAGAGCTTCCGAATACATTTACAATATAATTAAGTAGAGTGTTACAGCAAAACTGATGCGCCATGTTACTGTTTAAATTGTATTGAGAAGCATCGTATCGATGCTAATGGATACTTTTCCACTGTGCAGTATATTTACCCCCCCTCAAATATGGCCGCTCTGTAAAATATTCAATTTGAATTGGAACCGTGATGAGCTGTCCGTTAACAGAAAGTCATTGTCAGGCTTAACGGCCTACTAGATTAAAGCCACTATGCCGCTATAATCAAACTTAACTGGAATGTAAACACAGATTGTTATTGTGCCCACTCCATGTTTGACGGGGAGAATATTGCAGGAGCGTATCACAAAGGCTGAGAGCATAATTGTTAGCGATGTGATGCATAATGATGTAGTAGTAATAGTTCAACAAATCAATACTAATATATAGATATAGAGTGCTCCGCGTCATTGTCATATTAGTATATAATAATCTATATTATATACTATTATTTGTATGTAGTATAGATTATTATATAATAATAAAGCTAAAGACTTTTTTTATTTGAACGCGCTAATCTCTGGAACTACCAGTCGGATTTGATAAATTCTTTTTGTAAATGAAAGCCACATTCATTAGGAAGGCTTTATACGGGAACGGGAAAATACGGAATATGCGCGTACGAAGTCGCGGCCATATGCTGGTTTCCGATAACAACTTATCTTTGTGATATCGCTGTATTATTCCGCGACTGGACCTATTTGGTGCAGTCGCGGGGAGGATTAAGATTAAGTATCCTTTTATTTGTACCAACATTGTGTGTACCAGTGTGTGCCAAATAAACTAGTTTTCTTTCTTCTTTCTTTCTTTATAATAGCTACGTAGTTTGTTGGCATATATTTATATGAATAGGGTAATGCGCGAGTTGGCGTATGGCTTGAGGATGCTTAGCATAGATGGGAAGCGGTATGAGGATGCGTAGC
Organism: Mamestra configurata; assembly: GCA_002192655.3. Taxonomy (NCBI): domain Eukaryota; kingdom Metazoa; phylum Arthropoda; class Insecta; order Lepidoptera; family Noctuidae; genus Mamestra; species Mamestra configurata. Next base: position 8,007 of record NDFZ01003769.1, read on the forward strand.
GGACTCTTTTTAACCGACTTAAAAAAAATAAGGAGGTGTTATGTTCGAGAGTGAAACATTAAAAATTAAATGTTAAATTTCATAGCCTTCTTTTTATTTTAGATGCTATTTTATTTCGAACAAATAAATGTATATTGTTGAGCCTTTCCATCGGTACAGTAAAACTACAGGTTTTTTCACATTTAGCGGGTTCAATTCCCGGTTCAGACTGGCGATTATTTAAAAATTATTTGAATGCAGTTCGCATTGTTTGTAAAATAAAAATGAAGTCTTCGTTCAGTATTTTTTTCTATCTACAGTATTTAAGGTACTTTCCCTCCATGTGGCAGTCGTGGGACGCCCTGTATTTGTTCACCGATCTCTCCGTTAATTGTGGACCGATTCAAAGTTCTTTTGTAGCCGCAGACTCCCAAATTTCCACACATCCCTCGTCCGCGTCCCTCGCACATGTCTCTCGGTTGTTTCAAAGTAAAAACTTTTTACAAAAAATTCAATTGAATTCCAAGTAAAAAACACTACACAGTATAAAATGTCTTTAATTTCGGAAGACGGTGTTTCTGGTTGTTTCTTCGTTCGAAGCCGGTTAATTTTTTTTGTTAAAAGTTTTTTGATTTTCACTTTTTAGTGTTACATCCTAAACAAATAAATTGACATTCTTCCCATGATGAGTGGTTCTATGGTTAATAATAAATAATAATATATTTAAAAAAAAAATTAAGTATATCTTTGTTTTTTAATATTAAAAAATGTAATTTAAATGTATATACAATGAATAAAGAAAATAATAATAATTATTATTTATTATCAGGCAACTAAGGCCCATAGATAAAATACATAAATTAAACATCCAAAAATATTAACTAAAACATATTAATCTTGCTTTAAGTCCACACCAGCACATAGTGAAATATCTCCTTTGCTTAGGATTGTCAAATCAAATCAAATGTAATTTATTCAAATTAGGCTGAGTGCCAGCACTTTTTGAACGTCAAAGTTCTACATAAAGACAGTCCCCCAAAACGCCCGCCCGTCACCACTTCCTAGTGTTGTAGCTGGGAAGAAGTCATAAACCTAACAATATCTCACTTTACTAGATTTTATTGATTTTAAGTTGAGGAGGTCACTAGTTTAGTTTTGTAGTTCAACGTCCAAATTTAATATATTTAACTAAAGCCAACGCAAAAAGAATCATCAAGACAAGTTCATTAACAATAAAGTTTTGCCCGAACAGATAACCCCAAAAACATGGTTTACTTGTACACATTTGCGTACCCCTTCAAAACGTGATGTTGTGTTATAAACTGGTGTAAACAATAAACAGACATGCGTTTTCAGGAATATCCGAAGATTTGCCATCATTATTGAAGAGTTCCGTTGCTCATTTCCGAAGTTCTTCACCAATTTAAAATGAGACCAGTACAAAAAAAACTGTTTCAAACAAAAAAAGAATCATCCAAATCGGTTGACAATTGGCGAAACTATCGCTGAACAAACATACAAGAAAGAGAGAAAAAAACAATCGAATTGAGAACCTTTTCCTTTTTTTGAAGTCTGTTAAAAATACCGCTAGCCCTTTCCCAGCAAGTTGCCCTAAGCCCGTCTAGAAATATGAAGTGATCCCATTGTTAATTTTTTTCCTCGCGTACCGCCTCGCTACCGAAAATCACCCTAACCTTTAGTTCTCAATTTTCCGATCAGAATTTAACAAACAAAAACATTAAACAAAAACTCGTCGAATGAATAGCATACCGCTCGCTCGGTATTAATTCCTGCATGAGCGATACGCTGTTCATTGTATAAGTAAATCGATAATGTTCAATCGCAGTTCGGGCGATAATTATACCTGTTGGCAATCGACAGTAAATTAGGTAGGTACTTTGTGATCGTAGTCTATGGATTCTTTTCTCAACGACTTTTATGACCTTAATTTGAGCCACATCTGGAATATCTGATACAAATATGGGGACAGGTTTTAAAAACAAATCAACAACAGCCACAACGAATTGTAGAGGATCCCAAGTAATATCGACCTTCACCTACTTGCCGACCTTGACCGGATGAAACACATATTACATCAAATAAAATATGTTTCTGAACATATAACAATAGGGTTGCCGTAAATAATATGGTCATGGCTATAATTCAATGATTTATTGACAGTTAAATTGTATTCATTTTAATAAATTTTTGAAGTGAGTGACTAGAACACAAAATAAAACCATCAAAGTCCTCTTCATTTATAACAACTATACTCCTACAGAATTACTGTGCATAAATACAAAATTATTTAACCTACAACAATTTTATACATACCATACATGCATGACTATCCGAAAGATCCTTAAGACCAACATACACACAAATATTTCATTTAAACAAAAGACTCATAGATATAACACCTGTAATCAAGACGACCTAGAAGTACCTTGAGTGAAAACCTAGGTAAACCTAATACTTCATAGTTTTCCTGCCGTATACGGCAGGAAAACTAAATGCACCGACTTCCGAAATTAAACTTATTTTATTCTTTGTAGTGTTTTTGATTTGGAAGTCGGTTGTACATCTAGTACTGTATTTTATTTGGAAGTCGGTTGTATTTTTCACTTTTTAGTAGTGATACCCCACAACTAATTGACCTTATTCTCATAATGAATGGTTGCACTATTTGCCGTAAAGGAGTTATACTTTGTGTACCTTCGCAGTCCAAGTCCAGACCAGCTCGTAGTTAAATATCTACTTTGCTTTGGAATTGACCTAAACCTAATAATATCTCACTTTATTAGATTTGATTATTAGATTTTAAGTTGAGAATCTTACTGGTTTATCTTTGAAGTTCGACGAGAAGCATGTTAAATAACTGTCTTTTTTATAATAGTATTTTTTTTCTGCCACATTTTATACCTTTTCTAAAGTAAATTTGAAATGAACAAAAGGCGGTAAACAAAAGGAGCTGAAATAAAAGTCGCCTACTTATATAGTGGGAGTATTTAGGGTGTGAAAGATAACGTGGCCGGTCTATATTAATTTTTACTCCACATTAAGGTCAATATCAGCCTCAATATTAAGGTCAAACATGTGAAGGTCAAGGTCAGAAACAGTTCCTTTTATCAAGCTCTAAGGTCGTGAATCTTCATGGTCAAAATCAAACATCTCAAAAACAAGGTCAAAAAATCTAGCACGACATCCCAGCACGTATCTTCACGTTGCGGTTTTTGTTCGAAAGAGGCACCGCGGCCCTGGAACGCAAAGGGCTTTAGAAGGAACACGGATGGGTTTTAGTCAGTAAGAGTCTGACACGCCATTCCGCTCCACCCAGAGCGGAAGAAGTTATTTGATGATTTCCCAACCTAAACAAAAAAAAAGCACGTATCTTCACACAAAAAATCCAGTCTCTAATGACTACATTGTTAAGCACCGCGTGTTTGGGAATACTTGATGCTGGATGTATTCTCTATTGAATGTCAAAAACATGACTTGCCGCATTCACACATTCCCATGAGGTTAGTTGAAATAATTCGACCAGACCAAATACCTACATGTCATCATATTATGTGCCGAGATTCCTTCCGAACGAATCTATTTTAATGCATCGAATGTTACTTAACGTGCTGCAATGTTGAGACTAGTTGCAAGCTTACAAGGTAACAAACTACATGGTTTAGGAATGTATACGTCGCAGCCAGTTGGCTTAATCAGTTTAAATGGCTGTCTAGCCTTTTCATTGAACGGCGCAGTTTAACCAGCAGCCTATGTGGCATCCCGACATTTAATTGAACAGCTAGGCTAATGGACTGGTTCAATATCGTTTAATGACTAGCCTATCCAATTAGCAGAACATAGGGCACAGGGAGCTAAGGCCCCCTGTTAAATGAAAAGGCTAGGCCGCCGACTAAACGGCTGATTAAGCTAGTTGACTGCGACATCCACATGAAAATCCCGGAACCTGCGTAGTTCCAATATAGTTGTGTACTCAATAGCTAATAAATAGTTGCGAGTATCATCATCGCCATCATATTTTGATAGTAATTGATCATTTTTTTATTTCTACTATCAAAATACAGTTAACATTGTCTGTGCATCAACGAGGTTCACGTCGCATCCGTATCGCGCCCGTGTCGTGACTGTGTTGCTTCATTGTTGCAACCGTGAAGCTATTGGGCCTTAGTTCGTAAGCCTGTTATTACACCTCATTACATATAAATTGTTTGTTGCAGCTCAACATGCTATTCTTAGGAACCATAATGAGCGTCATCATAATGAAACTGCGTCGCACAAATGACTCCGAACTCAGGAAAATACAGTAAGTTTTCGTTTCATAACCGTCTTACTTTTCCTAATGTTGTACCAACGTTAATATTAATATTTTTTTCATCAGGAAAACAATTCGTGCCACCCTTATCCTGCTGCCGCTCTTGGGTATTATCAACATTTTCCACTTGTTCGACTACCCTCTGGATGGGTCTTCCACCGGCTTCGCCATCTGGGCCTACTTCACTCACTTCTTCCGATCCTTCCAAGGAGTCTTTATTTCGTTTATCTACTGCTTCTCAAATGGCGAGGTAATTTTTATTTTTTTAACTTTATAACTGTCGTATTCTAGATTATGTAGGATACTATTTGATGAGGAAGACAATTTCACCATACTGTGAGGTGTGTGCAATGCCGGAGGATGTCTTGCGTTTATTGACGGAATGTGTTAGATTTCAGCCTGAAAGAGAAGGCTTAATTAAGCAATTAGAGTTAAATAGGTATGATGTGGGTATATTGCACCAGATATTGTCTACACTTAGTTCAAAGTTTTTAAGTTCGCTAAGTTACGCTTTCATTAAATAAGCTATTGTATAAGATACAATGGGAGATGAGACTGATACACAGTGGTGTAAAAGTCCCTAATTAAATATAAAGAGAGAGAAAAAAAAGATTATGTATCCAGCTTTCTTACCAATATTTGTCTATGCTGCATCTGGACATTGCATGGAGAAACGTTAAAAAAAGGTCATAGAACACAAAATTGCAAATTTTGAAGTTTGTCTGTACAGATAAGTTTCATACATATCTAGTAAATTTGCGTAACTCTTAGTACAACTTGGTTTTTGTTTTAACGCAATTGGTCCACTCTTTATGTATATTTTTTTAAGTTTCATTAAGGTGAAAGCGCCAGGGTAGCCCGCGAAATTTGTATGTTGAAAAAATACGATTGGCGACCATAACAAATATGGCTTTACTGAGTTATAATAATTAAATCAAAATCAAAAGTCATTTGTTCAAATTAGGCTGAGTGCCAGCACTTTTTGAACGTCAAAGTTCAACATAAAGACAGTCCCCCAAAAACGCCCGCCCGTCACCACTTCCTTGTGTTTTAGCTGGGAAAAAGAAGTGGCGCAACAAACTCCCCAGCAAAAAATTAAAATCATCAATACAGGTTGTATCATTCATGTAACTCGATTGAATGACTTTTTTATGAAATAACCATTCAATCGAGTTAAATGAACTTGGAGGGTTGTATTGATGATTTTAATGATTATAATTCTATAAATAAATACGTGTTATGTGTTACGGTCGGTCGCGAATCATATTTTGTTCAACATACAGCCTGACACTGATTTGCAAATTGCAAAAAACATGAGAAAAATTGAATTTCGCGGGCTACCCTGGCGCTTTCACCTTATACTTATTTAGCGCAGCATCATTACGCAGCGCCATCTATTGAGCAAAGATAACGAACCTAACTAAGATGACGGAAACGGTTTGAATTCATTTATTTCTAAAGATTGCAAATCACTTGTACAGAAATAAATAGTTAACATAACTAGATTTAGTCCAGGAGTGTCGAGAGCTTATAGTATTAACATTACGAACGTAAGGTAATAGTTAAAATGTTTGTATTGACTGCCGCCGTGCGGCGTGTTGATGCGATCGACGCCGTGCGGTGACTCGTTATCTTTGTTTTCGTGTTTTAAATCTTAGGACTCGTTCACACTAGAGGCAAATAAATTATATAGTTTAATTTTTTTTTATGACCTTTTAAGATGTGGCATTTTAGGTAGTTATTTGAATAGTAATAACGATTGTTTATTTTTTATATCCTTTGGTAGTGAGTTATAAAGTTTTGCTCCTTCGTGAATTATTGTTTTTTTTTCCATAGATAGTTCTAGTTCTAGGTATATGTCTAAGTCTTGTACGTGCCTCAGTATACGTTTTTGTACTCGTTATCTTTGTTTTTGTGTTTTAAAAGTAAGGACTCGTTCACACTAGAGGCAAACAAATTATATAAGTTATTTTTTTATGACCTTTTATGATTACAGTTGAGTAGTTTTTTTAAATAGTAATGACGATTGTGTATTTTTTATATCCTTTGGTAGTGAGTTATAAAGTTTTGCTCCTTCGTGAATTATTGTTTTTTTTCATAGAGAGTTCTAGTTCTAGATATGTGTAAGTCTTGTGCGTGCCTCAGAATACGTTTTTGTACTGGTATGTTTTTTGTTAATGTGATTAAAAGGAAACGGTAAAGAATGACGTTCGCCTGTGTTTGCCTATATGCGATTATACAGGGTGATCATAAGTGTGCGTGGGTGGCCAAATCCGGAACCATGAGGAATACCGGTACCGAAAAGCTCTGCAAGGAGTCTTGATCCCAATTTTGATGAAAAATTAAACTGCATCATAGGATGTTTGAAAAATCGGTATTCCTAGAGATAAAAAATTTAGTTGTTTTTTTTGTTTTAATTAAAAAAATAGAAAGTTATAAATGAGCTCGTTCCTTTAGTTTGCCATGTGCTATTACTTCCGAAAATTTGATCCCTATTAGCGACACTTTCGGATGGTGTAGGTAATAATACAGGGAGTGTTTTTTTTTCAAAATCACCACCACCAGTGTTCACCAGTGTTTAACGTGACGCGACTGCCTATCTGGCCGCCACAACCCAGTTACTGGGAAACATGGTACTTCTACTTCTTGGCAAGACTGGTGTCTGGCTTCTGACAATCCGTAATGACTGCCAAAGACCCACAAATGTCAGCCGAGACTTAACGTGTTTTCCGAGGCAAGGAGAAATCTCGATATGTTAAGATGGTCACCCATCCACAGACCGACCTCGGCAAACGTTGCTTAACCTTTAAAATCGACCCGTGTGGCTGCTATTATTAAGCCACGATCACCTCATTCAATCAGTTACCTCATTCCTCATCCAGTGAATATAGATTTAAAAGAAACGATTTTCAGTGACGAATATACTCGTATGCAATTCTAAGTGAAAATCAATAATTCATTCAAGTCTGTTTTACCATTATATGTAGCTTAAAAACGTTTTACAGGATGGGCTCAACTTCGAGTAACATCGGCTTAATTCGTCATTGAAAATCGTTTTATTTAAATCGATTTTTGTTTTTTTAGGCTTCTCGTTCATTAATTTGAAGTACGAAATAGAAGAGGTGATTGCTACAATTACTGGCCTGCATTACCCTCTTCCTACTTCCATCATTCTGAGTGGGAGTCAGGTTATGCAAGGTATTAATTGTAGGTACGTGCACTTCCAGGGTTGCGGAATTTGTTCGAAAGAGTCACCGCGGCCCTGGAACGCAAAGGGCTTTAGAAGGAACACGGATGGGTTTTAGTCAGTAAGAGTCTGACACGCTCTTCCGCTCCACCCAGAGCGGAAGAAGTCATGTGATGATTTCCCATCCTTAAAAAAAAAAAAGGTACGTGCACTTTTTCCGACACCCACGCGAACGAAGTCACGGGCACAGCTAGAGTAGGAATAAGTGTTCACAAACTCGTCCTCAAAACTATTGCTTTTTACTCGAACTTTTCGCTTAACTTCATCAAATGACTTTTTGCATCAAGTTCATAAAAAATAAAATCCTGAAAATCAAACCACAATGTACTTAGTACTCTCTTCCGGAATGAGCTCTCGTGCAACAGTTGTCACATTTGAGAGTTGGAACGGAGCCAGCCTGTTGGGTGCACCCCGTGCCGTCGGCGTTGCCCCATGGCTTTTTTTTTAAATAATGTTCATAATAATCACAGAGTATCAAATCAATCCTGACATGGGCTGATAGTGATGTGGTTTTTTTCTGTTTTATTTATTTTTGTTGTAATTGTAGTTGATAAGTTTTTATTTTTTAAGTGTTTCTGTGCGTTTTTTTCCGGCAAAATAAACTGATTTTCTTTTTCATCTTTTAAATATATATGCTAAAAACCACAGAAGCCTTTGAAGGCTTATATATGGCTAGTGAGTTCGGAATAATGATTTTCTAAGACTGTTAATTTATACTAAGATAAGATGATAAATTTGTGAGTTTTACATTCTAATAATGCTTTTAAGTACTTAATATAGCACAATTAAAGATGGTAGTGAGTATTTCAAACTAAAGTGTTTTCTCATAATGTGTAATTTGCATAAAATATTTGTGCTTTGTTTTTTGCTGTTGTTCAATTACGTTTCTCATAAAGCCGGCTCCTGGCGCCCTGGGCGGCTAATGAGTACCTAGAGCTATGAGTGTTTTACAAAGAGTATTTGACAAAAATATCTAATAAGTCCGCCAGAAACGTTTCCTAAAAATTTTGGACTCGTATTTTTTCTTTTGTCACATCAACAAATAATTAAGACTGTTGAAAACTCGTGTGACGTCACTGATACACTTTTTACTGGAAAGTGACGTTACAAGGCCTGATCCTTATCTTTGATGCGTTTTATCTTTGTATTTTTTTTTGATTTGATCAAATAAAAAATACGTATCCAATAACTCAGGCAAAATCTCTATTGCGTATTCGTGGACACCTTTCCAGAAAACCGTTCAATTTAGAAATAAATTAACTTGCATCGGTTCACTAAATATTCTGTAAAATCTGTAATCCATACAGTTTGAAACGAACCACGCATTAACAAGTAATAATTCTAACATGTTTCAGCAAATAATATTGGTAAAATAGTTTACCTACGCTGCATATTGAAACTGAAAATAACAATCGGATTACAGACTGTTGAGTCTGTGATCCGATTATAAGATTCTGCCGCTTGAAGGACTTAATGCTTACATAGATTCCGCGAATTGCAGCTTTTCACTCGCTGCGGGTGGATCTAGTTTCTCGGAACTTTGCTTGTTATACCCTAGGCAGTAATCCTTGAAGCGTGCACAAACAGGAACTATAAATACATTGATCTATGAAAGTGTTCATTGCTTTGAAATACAAACATAAAACTATCTGAAATAAATTCCGAATGAACAAGAAAATACTCTTACTTGAAAGTGATTGAACTAACAAACTGCGCCAGACCAAACTTGTATCTGGTTTGAATAGTAATCTCGTTTGGAACTTCTTTTTAGGGTCCTGAAAGTCGTCCGTATAAAAAATCGGAATAATCGAGTGTCTCTCTGTCTGTCCGTTGGTCCGTTGGTCATTTCCAATTTGCTCCGCACCAACTAAAATACTCAGATAAACTGGTTTCGGTACTTTTGAATTCTAGGTCACAGAATTTAAAAATAGCAAATTTAATTTTTCTCCATTTAATTTTGCTGTCTGCTTTTATGTCTGTCTGTCTGCCCACGGTTTAGTGGTTTTAAAGTGACGATAAATTTTTAATCGTCTATCCCATGATGTTGGGTGTCGTTGGATAGGTAATTAAAAAATATTGAGGGTATGCTTAAACCATTTTTCCATCCAACGATCCGTTTGCGAAATATTTAGCTTAACCTATAAAATGTACTTGGCAATTGTGACGTCAACTACGGAACACTACCGACACTGCGCGTGGCCTAGTTTTATAATTAGGGCGAGTATTTTATTCGTAGTCAAACTTTGCCAATGGTTAAAATTATGTGCATTTTTCGATCAATACTTAGCTTGACCACTCAAATAAATAACTTTTAGTTAATAACTAACGATTGATCTATAAATGCAATTTAACGAAACGAATCACAATTTTAACAATTGGTTGAGTTACAGATTAAAAAAACTGGCGCTTGGTGAATCTGTAGGTTTTATAAATGGTTGGGCGTACGCGTGGGAGCTACGCGGTAAATTGAACTTTGTGCTAGTTTTTTACGTCCGTCATTAATCAACTGTGCAAAGGGTTTGTTAGTTCGTTAGTTTATTAGTGATTTGACTGATACGACACATTTAGGTCAGAAAAGCGATCAAGAAGAAGTTTGAGCGACGGACCTGGTTCAGATTCGGCTGGCTGGAGAGGCGCCGAGGGGCGCTCGCTGCCGTCAACCCTCGGGAACTTCCTATTTTGTAAGTATAAGGGTTCATTATAAGTTGTGACACTTAAAATACATAACATACATCTAAAGGTGAAAAAATTGAAATAGCCAGCAATTTCCTGAAATTAACGGTTTTTTTTATTTGACATGGGTTTGCTCTTGACTCTAGTCTAGGTCATAGATGACAGAGACAAAGTCGACTATGGAGCGATTTATAGCGTGCATTATATTTTTTTAAGCTTATTATGTACTTACGAGTGTGGTTTATAATAATTGTCTACTCGGCACACTTATAACGTATACCATAGCCTGTTTGACCAGTACGATTTTATGGACTTTAAAAGAGACTTTGACCTTTGAGTTTGTTTCGGTGTTTCTTCTCAGGGTAGTCAGCNGCCAGTACGATTTTATGGACTTTAAAAGAGACTTTGACCTTTGAGTTTGTTTCGGTGTTTCTTCTCAGGAACACCGGCATCATCTAGTTTAAAATTACCCAAAAATATTGACATGTAAACCTGTTATGTTTAACCTACTTACAAAATAAATATCCTTTATCATACCAAATAGCTTTGTTGACCGTACCTATATGTTCGAATATCATGACTGTGTTATTATCGTGATGTCTTCTTCCAGCGCGATAGCTGATAACGAGAACATCGAGCTAGTCCCGTTGCCGCAGCGCACCTGGGCCCGACCCTCATCCACTCACATGGTGTCGGACATCGATGCCGGACCCAGCCAAGTCGAGTAAGTACTCCTTGATGTACCTATGTTCCTAGGTAAACCAGAAAAGATGTCTTCCAACGAACTAGCAAGAATTAGCGCAGTACCGGGAAACAATGGAGGGAGCCCTTTCCCCCACAACGGGACAGTACAGCTATAATATTAATTCTTAATACAAAGATCAATTCCGATCTGAAACAAACACATTTAGGTAGGTACCTTTTTTATTTTTAAGGCTGCGAAATTATTAAATGACTTCTTCCGCTCTGGGTGGAGCGGAAGGGCGCGTCAGACTCTTACTGACTAAAACCCATCCGTGTTCCTTCTAAAGCCCTTTGCGTTCTAGGGCCGCGGTGACTCTTTCGAACAAATTCCGCAACACATTTAGGTACCTACCTACGCCGAATATATCCTAGATTAAAAACATCGTGTACCTACTGTTGACCGCTGAGGAATTGCTTCGACCAGAGCCAATCATGGCTGGGGAATCAGGTCATAACGATTAATTGTCACCAGAACTGAACTCTTATGAAAAGTCTCAACTATGTAGGTTAAGCGGAAGCGGTTCGAATTCTGCTTGCAACAATTAAAAAAAAACCGAAGTAGGAATGTGACAGGTGACCAGGTGACCTACCGACGAAAAATAATATCTAATTTATATTTTCACACGATTTTGTGGTAGATGCCAGTTCCAACGTTACGCTAAGTTAAATTCAAATTCAAATTCAAAAGTCATTTATTCAAATTAGGCTGAGTGCCAGCACTTTTTGAACGTCAAAGTTCTACATAAAGACAGTCCCCCAAAACGCCCGCCCGTCACCACTTCCTAGTGTTTTAGCTGGGAAGAAGAAGTGGCGCAACAAACTCCCCAGCAACACATCTGTCTGTTGAGTTATAAGAACTATCACTTATACAAAGGTATGTAAGTAGTCAGTATTCTTACAAAGAAAACAATACAACAAAGGTAACACGTAAAAACATAAAACTTAATAATTCGCTACTTGTAAGCTAGCACACTCCATTATTCCAGCATAAACAGACAAACTCAAGCATAAAAACAATATCAAATCAAACTAAATAAGCCTCCAGACATGAAGGGTGTGCCCGCTTACAAGTACAGAGGGTAGAATATAATAAAAAGATCTGTGACTCGACGCCACAATTGATAAACCAGGGCCATCAAAATTAAACATTAAGCATATAGGTAATCGTTATAACAATAGTAAAAACCATGGCTAACAAGACGACCAAAATATGTATTACAACATGAACTACATATAGGTATGGTAACATTAATTTCACGGAACCAGTTTCAATAACAGTGTGACTCTCTCCTGTACCGTGGGTGCGTTCACAAACATAGAAACTCACATAAACAAACAGCCAGACCCGGAACAACTATCTGCAGGCCATACAAATATTTTTTCATAATCGAACCCGTGACACGCAGCGCAGCAGTCAATCGCTTAACCACTGCGCCAACCGTGTTGTCAATCTCCAGTATCACTGAATCATGGCCCGATAGCGTGAAGGCGACAGCAACAGTTGTTTACCATAAAATTTACATTACTTTTACCATAAAATTTGTTGCACTTAGCACGAACGTATTTTGATGTCATAAAGTTACATCCAAGTTCCACATGAAATAGTTTTTTTAAATTAATTAATTTTACGTCACCAATTTCGTAATGTAATTTTGGCTTTAGCCTCACTAGATTCGAGGGTAGGTAAAATTAAGGTAGTATATAAAAAGGCCACCAATAGCTTGGCCTTCTGCACTAACTGTTTTGCGGCTAGCTAGCGGGGCGGAGCGACAGGAGAGGGCGGGGGCAAGGGGGCGCGGACGGGGGCGT
>NDFZ01003769.1:20943-31963 GCA_002192655.3 Mamestra configurata
TTTTTTTAATTTTAAATAATAATAGCATTAAATATATTTAGTGTAATTTTTCAATATATTAGTAATTAGCAGTGACTTATTCAAATCTAATAATCAATTAATTAAAATATTATTCAACTTATTCGTAATTATATTTAAAACAATTTCAACATATTTAAACCGTATCAAAAAATTTTTTTTAGAAATTTAAATAAAAATAATAACTTTTAAGTATATTTAGTGTTATTTTCAATATATTAGTAATTAGCAGTGATAGTTATATTTAATGATTTTAATAAGCTATAGTTGATTAAAATCATAAAATTTAACTAACTTATTCAAATCTAATAATTAATTAATTAAAAAATATTCATCTTATTCTTAATTAACTTATTGAAATATATTTAACGTATTCGTAATTATAAATAATAAAATTGTGAAAAATCAGGATCCTGTGTCTGGAGCCGTGATCAGCTGCTGTTCTGAAAGCGACGCATCGAAAACACGCATGTATGTTTAAATTTTTATGTAATTTTATTAAGAAGAAATATGTTTTATTTATTTTTTGTAATAAATCATGTTTGTTTTATTGATTTTTTATTATTTTTGTTTGCCCGAAATCACCATCCTCCAACCCTATGTCCAACATCATGTATTTAGAATAATCTATACTTCTATACTATTAATATTATAAACTAGCTACCGACGGCTGCTCCGCCCGCGTTAAAGTCGAATGTATCCTATTAATATATTAATAATATCAATATATATGTGGAACATACTCCTGGGATGAAAAGTATCCTATATGTTATTCCAGACTATAATCTACCTATGTGTCAAATTTCATCAAGATCCTTTCGGCCGTTCTGACGTGAAAGAGTATCAAACATCCATACATACAGCGCAGCTAGTGTCACAAAATTAATCGTGCATTGTAATCTAAATCATACCTACGTGTACCCTAAATTTCAACCCAATCGGTTGTAGATAACTGTTTTACATTCAGATACAAGGTTGGACCCATACATACATATTAATGTTTACATATATGGGGCAGAACCACGGCTGAAATCTGATCTCAAGGCAGTTGCGGGCACACGAACTCGGCAGCCGAGTCGTCGTTATATGTAGCGACGACTCGTGGGCACACGAACAAATTATTGTTCGACCCATATGCTGAGTTCTGGGCACTGAAAGTGTAAAGCCCCCCTGACCGATTTCCGCCTTGGCGGCCAATCTCAACGGAGACAAGCCATCAGCGCCGACCATGTTGCAAACACAGATGCAATCTCTTTTCTCATGAGAGTGATGATGCAATGCGAAACAACCGGGGAGATATTTGGCGCAGGACCCAATGGCCTTATTAAGCATATCTTTTTGCTTTCCGAGCCTCGGGGGTCACACCGTCAATATCCTACCGCCGGGCCTGTGAAACGAACCCAGGATGCCACGCTCAGCAGTCGCGCTACATCTATATACTCGTACATATACATGCATACTGACGAAAAAATAACTACCCCCGTCATAAATAACCCCTTCGAAGCACAGCTTGAGGTTGAGACAGAAATAAGACTTGATTTCTCACAAATCAATGAGCGACTTCAGTCGCTTGACTAACTCCTTTGTCTTTTCCACCATATACTATATCCATGCTACTAACTTGCTGAGTTAATGGACTCTCTAGTGAACGGAAGCCTATCCCGGGATATACACAACACCTGGTTTCATACAGTTTATCCCAGCCCCCTTTTAAGTTGGTCCATCTAGCTAGGAGGCGATCCGTGCAACACTTGCAGATGAGCAGCCTGCACTCCTCGCCTACCCAACGGCTCCAAGTTCTTTGTTAGTCAAACAAATCCAGAGCCACTTCAGCTTGCAAACTACAAGCTATTTCAGAAACTTCAGTTCATTTGTCGATAATTTATATTTCCTTTCAACAAACTCCAAGCATAGCTTACAGTGATCTTGGATCTGTGGCGTAACCCGAGTGCCCTGTCCACGTTTAAATATCATCACATAATATGTCACTTGAGGACTTCCGCAGCATTGACTATTCATCATCTGCCTTATCCCAATTATATTTAGGGCTTTGAGTCAAACCAGATTTAGCTGAACACCAGTATTTTACGAGGAGTGAGAGGTTTATTTTATTTTTTTTATGTCGGGGGGAATCCCGATGGATGTCCTCCGCCCTGGAGTGGGTGGAGGGGTCTGTCAGACTCTTTCTGACTAAAACCACCCCGGTGTTCCAACTCCCACCTACACCGGGGATCGCGGGAACGGATGCGACTTCCGAGGAGTGACAGGCCTATCTTAACTCCACAACCCAGCAACTGGGTGACACGGTACTTCCTTGCAAGACTGGCGTCAGATTTTCTCACTTCTGACAGTCCGTAACGACTGACAAAGGTGTACAAATTACAGCTGGGATCATCGGCTTCGGATTGACAATTATTATCTTCCAATTGAAACGCAATTTTGCAGATCAAGTTGAATATTCCCAGCTAGCTCCAGCTCAACAAAATCAAATGGGCAAAAGCTTAAATTAAAGCGCGCACTTCAATTATAACCGAAGATATAGAGAGATAAAGCTGTGAAACATAAGACAGCATAAGACATGCGGAGGAAATTGCGTTTGAGGATTACTTGAATAGACCGAAAATTAGTTGATATCCAATGCTTCGTGACAAACCTGTTTTCATCATGTCAAAACATTCTATTCATAAAAAAAAATAGCAAATCAGTCATTCTATCCAACCAGGATAGAATGACTGGACGGACTTGCAATGGATTTCTTTTAATATATTGAAGAAAACGACAGGAAGAGTGAAAACTTTGCCATCCATCATTGCAACAATAAAACTTCGGATATTTTTTTAACTCTGCCAAACCTATAGATATCCTTTGTCTAGATAAAATGACCTTCATTCAACATCCATGGTCCTTAGAACCTGAGCTTTCAGAAGTTCAAAACTACGGATGTTACGGAAATAACCAACATGTAAGACAAAGGATTTGCTAGCTTCTGAAAGTCATCCTAGATAAGCGTGACGTTTAAAATATCAGTTTCACTCAGCGGACATACAGCGACCCACGCGTCCAATATAATAATGCACTGAGAGTACTGTTGAAGCTGCCATGGCGTTGCAGTGCATCAGGGATGTTTGCAGACACAAACATTGATGGTTTCGCCGCCATTATACGAAAAAGATGTGTCTCTCTGATGACGCGTGTTCGCAGCAGTATCAGTAGTACTATTCTCAGTGTGTTCGCAGGTCGGTGGTATTTTCCGATGATGCAGAGGTGGTTGCAGCTCCACTGTAGTGTAGCTGTATGTTGGGAAATCATCAAATGACTTCTTCCGTTCTGAGTGAAGCGGAAAGGCGTGTCAGACTCTTACTGACTAAAACCCATCCGTGTTCCTTCTAAAGCCCTTTGCGTTCCAGGGTCGCGGTGACTCTTTCGAACAAATTCCGCAACTTAGTATCATACACACACACACACACATGACACACGCGATATACATACATTATAAGTTACAGAGTTACAATGAAAAAGTTGTGAAGATAACTTATCGAAGAAGCGGGATGATAAGTCTAGCGGGATAGAAGGAGTGATTTAAAGTGTCCGGTTCAGTTGTTACTTACCCTATGGACTTTGTCTGAAATTAAAGCCAAGTGTGGGTATGAGTGTCGGTGTAAGTAGGTATATGGAACGTGCCGTCTAGTGTTGCGAATTCAAAACTTTTGAATATAATTCACTTTGGCACCTCTGTGCTGTGTGCCACACATATAGCTTCCTCTCGCTCCTATCGAGGGAAAGTCCCGGGCGTGGACAGTGAAAACTTTTGCGTTATAAATACTTGACATTGACATTCCTATGGTGCTATCTATAGTTCCTGCACGCTCCCTATAGGCATATGCTGCATTTCTGCTCGTTCTATCGGATGTCATCTCAACCTAAGCCACTGGCGTAGTGGTGATGAACATAGGCGGCAATAACCCCTAAACAGCAGGTTTATATGGCGGTCTTTTTGTAGTTCCTGCCAATATCCTGCAGTCGATTAGAAATAGCTTTTAGTATAAAGTACCTGGGAGTCATGATTGATAGTACTCTTAGCTTCAAACCCCACCTGGACCTACTATCTTCCAGAACTCGAAAACTAATTTTCATTTTTTTAAATTTAAGCCGTATTGCAGATAAAAATGTCATTAAAATGGTTTACATGGCCCTGTGCCAATCCATTCTAACCTATTGTATTACTGTATGGGGTGGCACTTGTAAAACTAACTTAATAAAACTTGAAAGAGCTCAAAGAGCGGTACTAAAAGTAAGCCTGTCGTTACCTTTCTTCTTTCCTACTAAAGATCTGTACTTGCTCTCTGATGTGCTGACAGTACGACAACTTTATATTCTGTGCTCAGCTCTAAAACAACATTCACAAATAGGGTATGATCCTTTACTTAATGCAAACAAGAGAGTCAAACACAGGGTTTGCCCAACACTTACTAATCGTAGCACTGCCTTCTCACGCAAATTCTTTGAATTTCTTGGTGGACATCTATATAATAAGATAAATAAGAAGCTAACAGTTTATCCTCTTACAAGAGCTAATTGTAAGAGGGTTATTACTGCCTGGCTTAAGTCCCTCAACTACGATGATACTGAAAATCTGCTTATTGTACCATCCTAACCAACTGCGTATGCTGTCACCTCCTTCATCCCGCACACACGCACTCAAACACACACACTCACTCTCTCCCACACACACTCACACAGACACATACACGCTCCCACACACTCGCACTCACACTCGCGCACACATACTCACGCACACATACACAATTAGGTACTCAATTACTGACTCATTCAATTTAGTTCCTCTCACCCACTTTGTACCCCCATAACAGCAACAATCTCACTGCACCTAGCTTAATCCCTCTTAATTATTTCTTCTCACTGATGTTGTATACAGCTGTCACCTTTTGTCCGGAGTCTGGAGAGGCTGGTAATCTGTCATACAGGTCTCCTAGTACAGAAACCAGTCTCTCACATAGATCACAGCAATTATCGCTAATGTTTTGTTTGTTTTTTTTTNTGTTTTGTTTGCTTTTTTTTATATTGTTTGTAAAATTCTATGTGAGAGAAGAACAATAAACTTTATTATTATTATTATAATATAAAAACTGCGTCAGTTGTTTCACCGATACAACTTTAAAATAATTTATTTTACGGAAAACAGTCCTCTTAGCCGATGTCCAAAAATCACTATTTTTATCACTGACTCACTGACTTACCAAAACTTTAGGGGTTCGAACATTTTTGTATGGAAGCTGACATAGTCAACAGCTACCATATTTTTTTATCGCGGTTCACTATGAAACGTCATAGGCAGAGGACACTTAACAAACCAAAAAAAAATGGAATATGAAGCCCTAAAGTGTCAATTGCCGAGATATTTAGAGGTAAAGTCGCCAGGTGAGAACAATGAAAATCTAATTAACATTTTTTGTTCGTTTCACCGTGCGCCGCGATTTTTAAAGAAAAATTAAATTGGGTTGCCATGCCACAAAAGTTCTATACCCTTTAAATAGAGTGTGGTGGCAGGTTTGACGTTGATCGACCTCCGTATCACAACGTTCTAATCTCAAAACGACCTATTTGTAGAAAGTTATGTTTTCCAAGTACAGTTATGCTGAAAAATTACTTTCGGTTTTTCGTCATGGCTCATTATTTCATTTATTTTGAAATCAACATTGAAAGAAAATCAGATAGGCCTCTGGTGTGGATGCAACCTGGGTCGACACCCTTGTATGATCTCGTGTTCTAAGTACCTACGGCGGACTGTGCCGACTCTTCTGCGGCATTTATAACTTGGAATAACACATTCTTTCATATAATTATTGAGAACCCTAAAGGGTTGACAAGTTACAAGTCAAATGACAAGGCTTTTCGGAGACTGTGGTGAAAACAGAAATTGGACTCACAAACTACTGACTGAAATAATGAGCGGTAAAGACTCACAAATTACTATGCAGAAGTAAAAGAAATATATTTCTGTGTTAGATAGTTATATTGTTTGTTTCATTGGGCGTGTTTTCACATTTGCTTATAGCGACACTGTCCCTTGACCAAATAAAGAAATTAAATCAATAACGCCTTTTTTATCGAACTGATCACAAAAAAAAATATATCAGTCGGTATTTACTTTAGAAAACTAAGTGTTATGTGTGGTACTTATGACTGTAATTTACCCATTCGTTAGTTAAGAGGACGTTCTGCTAATACATGTGTAAACAGCATGATTTTGATCCTTACTTAACGGATGTGTCTTCGGCCAGAAAGTGTCTGAACCTTAGCTTTTTAAATAAAATTTTGGTTGTTCGGGTTTCTATTCTTGTATTGATTATGACATGTGAATTTAGTTTAAGGTTGAATGTTTTACTGTTTTCTTTCCTTTTTTGGTAGCTGTGTTGTGTTTTTCAAAATCTTTCTTTCCAATGTTTTTCAGAAGTGATGACTTTAATTGGTTGTCAGTCTCACATGCTTAGTTTTCTCCTATATTATATTGCATCCATAGTTAGTAAATAAATAAATTAATAAGACATTTTGTGAGTAGGTCCTTTTGCTCATAGGACTTTTTGACACGGAAGAATTGGTCGCATATCTACACTAGTCTATACTAACATTATAAATGCGTACAGGGGGTTTGAAGAATACTGAATTATTAGAAAATACCACAACTTCGAGTTAGTTTGACCATGCGACGGAGAATGATCCATACAGTATAACTCTTGTAGTTGTGGCGCCACAAAGTCGCCATTTTTTTTTATAGTGGTGTTTCACCAGTTGCTACATTTCAGGGTCAATCACGTGTTTTATCTATATTTGCTGCAGTTTAACTGTAACTGTAATCTAGTTTAACTGCTCTTAAACTAAGCAACGGTTTTCATTATCATAAAATTATAAATAGTGTAGAAAAATCGATGTTTTGCCAAGTGTCCAAAAAGCGATTTTCGGGTGCACATCAGTAAATATTAAGCGGGTCGCTAGTAGGTATAAAGTAATTGAGATCTAACTGTGAAACAAATTGTCATAAAGTTCGTTAAATCTCAGCTTTATAATAAGATAGTTATATGGCCATGTTAAGGATTGAACAATTGTTGTTATTAATCAAAAAGAAAATAGGGTAATTGTTCTTTGACTAAACTAGGAACTCTTAATCTTCTTTGGAACAATAATTAATAAAACATGGCAAACGCCCACATTTATGAGAAAATATAGCCAGTTATATACCTACAAAAAAAAAACCTACATAATATCAAAATTATCCGAATACAAACAATTATTTTAAACAACGCAATAAAGTTATTTTAAGAAAAAAAATATTAATAATTATTCTGCACATCTGGGATGGACACAGAAATTCCTCATTTCCTGGTGGAGTCAAAAACCCATTACATTCGTCATACAAATCCAAATGTCTGCCAATGTCTGCCACTCTATTTTGTTTTTTAGAACATGGAGGTCTTATAGCTAAGTCAACACAAGAAACAATACCATTTGATGTGGGAATTGGAGAAACGAAAATATGTGTAGGCTAGGTATAGGCTATACCAGCAACTACATAACCATACTCGACAAAGATGTTTCTATTTTTCAATTTCACGTTATGGTAGTTACTTCAACTATATGTAGTTCACGTTGACAGCGACGTCTGTTATTTTGGTTCCGTAGCATTCGAGTTCTATGAAAGTTGAATGAAGTGAACATTTTATGGTTAGCCATATTACCCTAGGTAGGATGATTGGGCGATCTGACACACGTAACGAAATAGTATCTGAATTAATATTTGCCTGTAGGATTATTGATAACTGGGAGGAGCTCGTGGCTAAAGAATATCAGCCGCACGGGTCGATCAAGGTTTAAGCAACGCTTGCCAAGGTTGGTCTGTGGATGGGTGACCATATTAACTTACCGAGTTTCCTCCGTGCCTCGGAAAGTAATTTAAGCCGTTGGTCCCGGCTGCCATTTGTAGATCTTTGGCGATCGTTACGGAATGTCAGAAGCCAGTAAATCTGACTCCAGTCTTGCCAAGGAGTACCCTGTTACCGAGGTTAATGGGTTGTGGAGGTCTGGTATTCAGCTGAATCTGGTTTGACTGGAAGCCAACCCCAATATAGTTGGGAAAAAAGGCTAGGCAGATGAGGATTATTGATAACTTTGGAGTCTATGTTTATAAATTGCTAAATATTTGATTTCTTTCCATGGGTTAGGTTAAGGTAAAATAATTTTTGGTTCGCGATCATCATAATTTGGTTAATGAGATAGGTTAGATTTCCTCAAAAGTCTTAACAATATCGTTTGTAATAGAGTCTCCACTTGGGTTTTTGTTTGTCTTCATGATCGCACATAGCATGGACACAAGTACATGCCTACAACTACAGGGTACTGGCGTCTTTGGTCAACGACTCCGTACTCTGTGGCTTTAGAACATAAATGGCTTATTTATTTATGGTGTCGAAGTTCTGTATGGTGTCGGAGTTCTGTATGGTGTCGGACGTAAAAGAATAGCACCATCCCATCATTTTGCGTGGGTGTCGTAAGAGGCGACTAAGGGACTGAACAGAGAATGGGCAGCAGTATTTATGTGGTTCTGTGCATTTCAACAGCTACACTGCGATCGCCAACCCGCCAGCCTGCCGGCTATTATGGCACACCCGCCCCCTGGGGGAGGCCTATGTCCAGCTGTGGACATCTTTCGGCTGATATGATGATGGTGATGATAATGCTTTTAATGTTAGTGTCCCATGAAATGATTAGTTCATTTGAGGGAATGCATTCTCGGTCTACTTTTCGAGATCAATCTGGAAACATAAATTGGGCGAGAGATTGAGCGACAGCTTTTAGCAACGCAATTCCTGGAAAATCCTAGGTCTTCTATCGTCTATGATTCTAAATTCTGTATAGTTCGTTAGAGTTTGCCGATACGTGGCTTTTGGCCCCCCACTCGTGTGCCTAGCGATTATATTAACCTCCTAAGTTAGTATCAGCCGTATCAGCTAGCCTATTAAGGCTAGCTTATACGTATTTGCGAATTTACACAAAATTAATTTTCGTCCACTTAAGCTAACAAATACTTGATCGCATATCAATAGTAGTTTCCATAGCAAAAAATAATAGTTTGTTATTAGTAGTCATGACCATGGCTGCAGGATACCAACTCTCTGACGCCTTGGTCTCCAGCAGCAAGCAGAAGCAAGAAGAGTGCTTCATGTATTTGGAGACATGGTCTCAAAGCAAGGGACACCTTGACGCTGAGTTTAATCAGGGGATTTCTGCACCAGCTGTAAGTAGCATTTAGCAAGCTGTACCCCAAAGTTTTCCATCCTCATGATCTCAAGTTGCTACGAGTATCAAGACAAAACATGGCATTGGCAATAGTTTTGCCAAATCTTTTGTACTCATTGAAAACTGTAACTTCTACTGTAATAAACATTTACGGACCATGGACCAATTCTGTAAGTCGTCAACATTATTAGCATCAGATGGTCAGTCTGTCTTATAACACGAATGTCTTTTGGTGACCTTGGCATAGAGGTCACCTATGACCTGATGAGTTGTCAGCTCAGGTGCTGTGGGCATGTGTATAAGATGCACGGACAGAAACTGTTAGAAACAAAACAGAAATTGTAAGATATAAAGGCGCTTACTTGCGCCTAAAAATATATACAGGGTGTTCCAGAATTGTGTGGTCATATGTAAGAGTGTTGTTCTGTATCTGCTATATAGTAAAGACACATATTTAAAAATAAAGCATTTTTCAAAAAAAAAACAGCAAAAAATGTTTTAAAAATCACTTTTCAAGCAGGTGGCATAAAATCTGTGATTGAACTAAAATAAATGTCACCAACACTCCACGAAACTGCTAGAAAAGTGCTTTGTAAAAACATCGACATTTTTGTGAAAAAAAGTCTTTGTTTGTTTTGATATTTTATTCCTTTCTGTAACACGGATTTTTTCCTAAAATCCGTCCAAATCCGCATCATTTTTGTGCCCGTTTCTACGTACTGACTGCACGAGTACTCGCTTTGTAACATGTGACATTTCGCCCCGTAACACCGTTCAATTCCCACCTTTAAATATGACCTCGCACTTTTGGATCACCCTGTATATACCTATATATTTTCTACGCTCGGTTTTGCGCTGAGGCACTTACTTCTTGGCCTTCTTGAGTGGGTCTTAAAATGAACATGTTCAAAACCAAGGTCATGGTAAATATCCATGTGCACCCACTCCTAGTGTAGACTCGTCTACACGAGTACGTCTACCTGGGACAAACGGTCCAGTTAAGTAGGGCTAACTTCGAGAAAAAGTTCATCCGGCTAATCCTATTCGGCTGGGCGGCATCAGGGAACTTGCGTGGTATCTTCTCATCTCACATACCACAGTGTCTCAAGACGAAAGTCTATATCCAGTGTGTGTTGCCAGTGATGACTTATTGAACCGAAACGTGGTCGCTCACAATAGGACTCATCAGAAGACTTAAAGTCACCCAAAAGGCAATGGAGAGGGCAATACTCGGAGTTTCCTTGCGTGATCGAATCAGGAGTGATGACATCCGCAAGAGAACCAAGGTCCGACCGACATAGCCCGAAATATCGCCAAACTGAAGTGCCAATGGGCAGGGCACATTGCTCGCGGAACAGATGGTCGATGTGGCCGAAAAGTTCTGGAGTGGCGACCGCGTATTGGAAGACGTCGCGTTAGAAGGCCTCCCACAAGGTGGACCGATGACCTGGTTAGGGTCGCGGATAGCCGGTGGATGCGAGACGCACAGGACACAGGACATAGCGACACTTTGAGTAGGCCTATGTCCAGCAGTGGATGTCTTTCGGCTGATATGATGATGATGATGACCTAATTATACCAAAGGAACATACTCCTGGAATAAAAAGTATCCTTTATGTTATTCTAGATTATAATCTACCTCTGTGCCAAATTTTGCCAAGATCCGTTCAGCCATTCTGACGTGATTGAG
>NDFZ01003770.1:0-36263 GCA_002192655.3 Mamestra configurata
TATCTTTTGTTTTAATTTCCAGAGCCTCTGGATCGAAAGAACGACTTTAGTAACGGAGGTCACATTACCTGGCATTTTGAGGTGGTCTGAAGTCATTTCAAGATCTGTAGAAGAAATACCACCGGTTGAAGTGAGTATTTTGTTTTATAATAAGTTACAGATATACAAAAGCTTGCGGTTTTGATCGGCATGCATGAAAAAAGACTCTTTGCCACTATTCACGCTGTGGCGCCGAATAAATGTATGGTAGCTGTTTAAAATATGCAGGACAAATCATAAAAGCTGTCATTTAATTGTTCAAAGACTTATCAGCTACTAACTACCTTATATGAAAACAAGGTCATGAAGCAATTTTTTGTAAAATTCATGCCCTTATTCAATGTTTTAATGCCTCCAGGCGTTCATACCATGCCGTCAGCACAATTCATTCTTCACCAAACCTTATCAACTTCTGTCTTCCTTTTCAGTACGCCTGCGAAACAATGGAAGCAACAGAACGAGAACTGCGCAGCCTGATCTCCCAGTACACGGCCGACCCTACTCTGAACATCAACCCGTTCTCCATGCGGCTGCAGGGCACCATCGACGCCAACGTGCAGGGAGGCATCACGAAGTATGAGCAGGCTTTCATGACGGCTGAGTTCGCGAGGAATGCCAGTCCTAGGGAAGCGGCTGCTGCAGCCAAGGTATGAAAGATCTCCTCTCGGCAGTTGTAGTTATAAAACGTTAAGTGCCCCGTTGGTGTCGTGGTCGAAAGCGTGGATGCCGAGCGTCGTTCCTGGATAATACGATTACCAGGTCGGGCAAAAATAGTTTTGGGTATTTCCATTAGGAATTTCTCAGTAGTAGCGCGGAGTTTGGAAGTTAGTGGTGTGACACACCCAGACCTCGGAAAGCACGTAAGATCGCTGGTCTTGCGTCACATCTCTCCCCATGAGTGTCGGTATGCCTCGCTGAGGATCGCACCAATTGTGCGCCATAACATCTACTGCGAACTTCGGAGAATTTCGGTCTCCTTCAGTGCTTTCACGAGTCTAGAGTGAAAGCTGACTCGTAACCCTTTGACTTATTTTTGGCATGTGTCATAAAACCGAATCTGTACGAATATAGTTAAAAACAAAGATTTCATCTGCGGCCAAGGTACGTCTAAGACCCAGAAAAGTTAGCCACAAAAAGTGCCAGTGAACATCAAGTCGGGGATACCTGAAAACTATACTCATAACAAAATTGTATCGTCTCGCTCTAACGTTTCACGACCACGACTGCCAAAACGTTGGCATTTGTGTCTGACTATTGACTATGCAGTATTAAAGTAACAATATCTATGTTGTCAGACTCGAAGACAAGTAGTAGATGTCGTCAGTGTTCCAATGACGTCATCACGTCTATACCTTGTTTCTTTGACGCTGAATGTTTTTTTTTTCTTTCAGTTGAGGAGGCTAGTGTCTTCGCAGCTCGCTGTGGTCGATGCTGGCTTGTCATTGCATGGAAGGTTGGCACCGGAGGATGTAAAGCCGTTGCACAGGTTAGTTACAAAACCATATTCATAAGGCATTAGCTCATGTCTGTCTGTCAGTCTATATGTCCGTCTGTTTGCTAACTTTTCAAGTACAACGGCTGAACGAATTTTATCGAAAGTAAGGCAAGTAACACGGGGGAACCATGTCCTGGGTTAGAAAATGAGATACTTGTTATCCTTAGAATATGATCATATCAGCCGGTCGATTCTGTAATTCTGTGTGAGCTGTCAATACATATGATCAAGATGAAATGACAGCTCACTTCGTTTTCACGTGACATCTTGATTATATGAACTGACAGCTCACCTCGTGATCACTTCACCCAAGCCTTTCGATTCGACATGTTTACAGAATCAACCGGCAGAATTTAGTATTTTAGTGGTTACCATATCACGAGGACGGAAAATCTCTCAAATATCTCGTGTAAC
Source organism: Mamestra configurata (assembly GCA_002192655.3). Taxonomy (NCBI): domain Eukaryota; kingdom Metazoa; phylum Arthropoda; class Insecta; order Lepidoptera; family Noctuidae; genus Mamestra; species Mamestra configurata. Next base: position 1,949 of record NDFZ01003770.1, read on the forward strand.
AAACAAAAATATAAAGCTCATATCCACTTCTTGTGAAGATCAGATAGGCCAGTCGCTCCATTCAGTTGCATCTGGAAGCCGAACCCAACGTAGTTGAGAAAAGAGTAGGATCCACTTCTTCGAGTTACTGTAACAAAATGACAACATTGTTTGATTCGTGCTTAACATTATTTTCTTGTTTTCAGGCGACTTGTAGAACGATTCAATCAACTACGGCAGAACTTAGGACCGGGATTGGCTCGAGCACGAAGACAACTATCTGAAAGTATTGTAAAGTAAGTACTTTTAATGAACAAAAATGTTTCTTTATCTATCCATTAGTTATTCTCTCTGTCAATAAAACAATAACTTTATTCATCATATTTTTAGCACTCCGTTACCACCAGTTCCAGCATTGGACAAACGATCTCAAAGCATTCAACAAAGTGATAACTACTACGACGATGGGCATCTCTATGATAAACCGGTAAGTGCCGCCATCTATGATCTACTACAAGAACAACATAATCTGATGAGAGTGAGGCTTGGCACGCAAAGCTCTAGGGAGGTGGCGCCACTAGCTACTACGTCATTATTGTCGTCAATGGTTGTTTGTGCTAAAGAAACGAAACAGAACGTTTCATTACAAAACTTGTGTGTTGAACTAAAAAACATACTAAGGAAATGTGGGGCGTCCCTAAAAAGAAAGGAAAAAGACCTCTTGGAAAGGTAAGTTCTTTAATATAGAAAATTGCGCATAACCTTACTAGAACGGTGTACTACGCAATTGTATGAATTTGCTTCAGAATGCTATTCTACGATGAGAATAATAATTTTGTAAATTTTTATATCTTCCTATGGCGTAAAAAGATAAATAAAACTAGCTATTAACTAGCTAGTTTCTAAAGATGCTAGTGTTAAGTGGTAGTGATTACATGCAGTGATTTCCCCCAGACTGAACTGATATTGTATTGATGCCAGTTGCTCCAAAATTCATAAGAGCTACTATTTTTAGGGTTCCAAACCTCTGTACCGATAAACGGAACCCTTTTAGGTAGGATAACTTCTCTTCTTGTCTGTCCGTCTGTCACAGCCGATTTTCTCCGAATCCACTAGACCGATTCAGTTGAAATATGGTACATATATAATATTCTGTGACCCAAACACGAACGCGTATTAAAAATAGTTTTTTTTTTAAATGGAGTCGCTTAAGTCAGTCAATTAAAAAAAAACAACTGTACCGTGTGACATCAAGTGAAAGCGCTCATCGTAAGGGTCTCAAAAGTATTTTTCAATTAAAGTTATTTAAAAAAAATACAGATATAAACCTATGATTTTCAAATAATATGAAAAAAAAAATATATTTTCCGAACCCTTTGCACACGAGTCCATCCCGTTTTTTTTTATTACTACACACTAAAATATTATTAGTAACGCCATCTTCGTTCTCAAGCGTTCTGCTTAGATCACTTTCACACACTCAATTATCATCATCGCCACAAGCAGTATGTTATTAAGTAGCTTAGAAATAAGCTACTTTTTTCGCGTATAGTAGCGCCATCTACTAACCACAAAATGTACCTACAGCTATCAATGGAGGATGCGATGGAGCAACAGAGCATAATGTCAAGCAGTCTACCAATCACCGACAACCGTGACTGTGTGGAAGACAACTCTATGATCAAGTCGGCGCCGCCGCTGCCCATCAGACCCAAGTCTGGAGACCCCAGGAGTCCTACGCGACCGCCGCGGGAAGAGAAGTACCGGTAAGTGACGTTTAATTATTTTCGCCTGTGCATTTTTCTTTAGGTCAAATATAGGCGCTTAGTCAATCACTCAACAAGCTTCCCACAGTTGACTTGCGGAAGCCCGCCACTCTGGTCCCAGCCACTGTAACTCCTGAAACCAGAATGACAGGCACTTAGAGAGCGCAGAGGCAATACAGCTGTCTTGGAGAGACGATTCAGGCTTAACAAATACCGCTTGTAACAAACCGGTACGGGAAAAGACGGTCAAGAATGCAACCAAACATACATGACGAGTCTCAACGCTTTATTTTGGCAAATCTGTTTCTCTTGTTGTCAACATTGCAGTGGTGCCATAACTAGTACTGGACCAACAAGCAAAATTAATATAAAATTTGTTGTAACTTTCAGGGACTCGATTGACGGTGAATTGGTAGAACAGTGCCGCCACAGCCGCGCATCCTGGAGTGAGCCCGGGGACGCACCACCACTGCCGCCCAGGGTTTCTGGTAAGTTATCCTGTGAAATCTTATCCACTTGGGATGGCAAGGTCTTCGAAACCTCGTCGCTCACCTGGAGCAGCTAAATGACACCTCTTAATTTTTTTGAACGCCAGTACACAAACGCATCGTTGTACCTCCCATGCCAAGCCACAAATTCACAATATTTTTTGTCACTTATTTGTGACATTGTCGTAGGTAAGCTTTCGTTTCTCACATATATGCTTTAATGGTGCTCAAAAAGTTGAATATATTCGTTTCCTTTCCTTCTGTGTTGTGACGTTGGACACCACTCAATTGCATCCAATAAATTTGCAGCTGGTATTTCGAGTATGCGTCGTATAACTTGGTGCCTAAATTATGATGTTGTTATCAGGCACAATGTGACACTTCTGTAAAACTTACGGATAACAATTCTAATCTTCGCAGGAGACAAACGCTCATGGATAGAAGCTCCGCCCGCGATCCCACGTCGCGGCACTCGGTCTATAGACACACCTGACGACGCGCGAGACTCCGGCGTCAGTGTGGACCATGCGTATGGCAATGCTGATGATCACGCTCATCTGCACAAAGGTACATACAAGTTGGAGAAAAACTTTTATAGATATAGAAGGCCAGTTACTATGAAGTCTTAAAACGATCGAGATTCCGCTCCAAGACAGAGACGGAGCTATACATAGCGTATAGCACTATCCCTTTTACATCGTCGGAATTGGATGGCATTAGCACGACATAGTACCTTATCTTTTATTTGAGACGGAGCCTGAGGTAGAATAGAGTATTTCAAGCAGTATTAGAGTATCTTCTCAAGTTTTACTATGTTCTCAGTATGCTGCTTGACATAGGTATCTCTCAAGGATAGCCACAATAACGTCCAACAGCGTCCAAATCCGAAAAATCCCGCGACTATTTTTGAAATTGTGTTGACTGTGCCCACTTAAGGTTACGATTATTTTTAGGGTTCCGTATCCGAAGGGATGAAACTCTATTACTAAGCCTCCGCTGTCCGTATGTCAGTCTGTCTGTCCGCCCGTCGGTCAGTCCGTCCATCCATCCATCCGTCCGTCTGGCAGTCAGCGGGCTGTATTTCAAGAACCGTAATAGATAGACAGTTGAAATTTACAGAGAGTGTGTATTTCTGTTGCCTCTATAACAAATAATCATTATAAAAAGGGGCTCCCATACAACGGACGTGTTTTTTTTTCAGTTCAATGGTACGGAACCCTTCGTATGAGAGTCCGACTCGCACTTAGCCGGTTTTTTTCGATGCCAGAAAATTAACTCGTGTAGATATCACAAAGTTGTATGAAAAAGTGGGACGAAAGTCTGCCCTAACACAACGATAATAACTAAGCATAGCCATATAAAGACACTTCAGTGCCTAACAATCAACTGAAAGTCAATAAGTGAGTCCATATTATAGCACAGTAATCTCTTCCAGATCTCGACCTTACCGTAGACTCACTGCGCTACGAGGAAATAATCTCAATGATGTCAGAGCCACTGCGAGTGGACGAAGGAGAAAAACCTCCCCCCATCCCGCCGAAAGGACTTGGACATCTCAGCTCCTTTGACTCCGGACACCATGAGAACGGAGAGTCACATTGTTAAAGAAGTAAGAGAAAGGAAAGAAACACCTGGTTTCTAAAAGGTTTTTCAATCACATCTACTGTCAAAAGTCTTGTCGAGTGTTGTGATTGGTCGACTAATCAGAACAACAAATCATCTGGGATTGAACAGTTTTTTTGGTGAATTGATGAGGCTTTCAGAAATAGGTTTTGGTCTGCTGCATAAGTTTAGCCTGTAAGAGCAAGACTGGCTTGTCATATCGTCACAAACGCACTTATACTAATATGAATCTTCTAGCGTTGACGTGAAAGTCACTTCATAATGAGTCACTTACTATGACTATAATTTCACAAGACTTTGAACCTGGAATCCGCCAATTTTGCTCTGACAGTGGTAAATATAAAATCAACAAACTATTTGCGCAAGATTATCAAAAAAAAAAAATGAGGGGCGGTTATTGTAAAGGCGTTCAAAAATGCAATGCTCGTATTTCGTGTAGATTGAAAAATAATTATTTTATGTATTTAGGTACTGGACGTCTATCATCTGAAAATTAAATGATTTATATCTAGTAAGTAATCTTTGTAGGTCAAAATGTGTGAAACTCACTTTCTTTAGCACCATTGTATCTTTATGGGCTCAAAAGGAGTAGGTACAACTTACCTACGTTGTAATAAGAAAGACGAGCGAATATAAGATTTACGTTGAAAAGAAAATAAGACTGGCAAAGCAGACCATTACATCGGTGTAAAAGAAATTGTCGTTTCTTTATTTTTGAACAGCGAGTACATGTACTTTTCCGTCATAATGTATGTGCGTTATTAAACTCGATTTGCTGTTTGAATAATCGTAGCAAAGAGTCGCAGGAAATTCCATTGCTTGTTCTAATTCAAAAGGCGTTACATAGCGAAATATTATGGTAGTATATTTCATTATTTTAATAAAATATATATTATGCATATCATTCCTTGGATGGAATAAAATTATTAGATTTAATTTTATGTGATGAATAAAATTGTATTTTTTTGTTTTGGCACAGAAAGCATTTAGTTTTTATATGTCGGGGCCATATAACAGTGATATACTTAATGTTAATTTACCTACAGCTAAAACTTTAAAATAGACTTAACAAATCAGTTTTTTTATATTTATCATATACTATATTATTTTTTTATTACAAAATAAGAAAAAAAGAGTAAGTTTAAAATTATTTAAAACAAAAATCATTTATTATTTCACTTAAATTTTAGGAAAAAAATATTTTTTTACCTCACCTTTGTTTTTGGTCTTTAAATTCTCAAATGTGTTTTGCTTTTTTGTGTCCTATATTTTTATTCGTGATTTTATTCGATATGATTCCTATAAAAGTATTAATTTGGCAACATTTTATAAATTAACGGCTAGCAAATTAATCGTTAGTATAATATTATAATTTTATTTGTATTATTTTTGTATGAATTTTATTTGAGATATATCTGCAGCTTTTTTTCTGTAGTCTGTAATGTTATTATAAACAGTATTGCTTTTGCATAATATAATAATGTATCATCATCAAATGTTTTGACAAGTAATTGTGGGCTTTATTTTAATGTAATAGAGACTATTTGTGCAAATATATTTTAAAGCTTTTATTAGCCGACATCGTAGAGAAAATATATCTATAATTTTAGTCCATATTCTTTTGCTCAATATATAGTTAATTTTAGTCCGTCTTCATGTGGAATAATACTATAACATTTTGAAAAGAGTATTTTCTACTATATGTTATCGTCCACAGAATTAAACAAATGTTCGGAATAGAAAATTACGTATACGCAAATCAATATGAATTTATTATATTTTGAAATACCCAAAGATTTCTATACGCCTGATAAATATGCCCTTCGAAAAAATAAATGAAGCTGCAATTCTCCCTAATCTAATGGTGCAATTTTGATTTAGTCTTTTATATCGTATTTTGATGAATTTTAATACGATTTTCGTAAGCTATTTTTACATATTACAGATTTTATAACATCTACTTTTCTTCTTAAGGATTATAAAATCATTAAACCTTTTTACATTTTTACCTTATTGATTTTTGGTAAATAATACAAAACTTTAAACATTTTGATCTCTCGATTTTTAAATTGGTAAAAAGTGCAACATTTTCAAGTCACGTTTTTATAATTATTCAAACTTAGTCATTTTTCGCATGACCAATGCAAGAAAGAGTATGGTCACTTGCTGCTTATACGATTTCAAGTACTTCCAGAAAACAGTTTGCAATATAAATAATTTCCCTGAAAAAAATATAAGTAGTAAAATTTTAGTGCACATTTACACTAAAAAAAAAAATACCCAAGTTTTTGCAAGTGATTGTACCTCCCAAACCTAATCTAACAAATCTAATAATTAAATGACTAAAATAAATGCAATATTAATACCAAATAATATAAGTACACAATGTGAAACTACTAATTCCACTCTCTACTCCAAACTAACAAGTCTTTCCGATAATCAAGTGATATTTTTCATACATTTATGCGTTAGATTTTTTAAACCTTATAGTTCTTAAGTTCTAGGTATTAAGGTTTACATTTCCAACGAACAATTTCATAAACTCTTTACATATGTTAATGTGTTTACTCGTGTGTAATCGTAACTTATATTGTTCCACATTTTATATTTTACTATTATGTATTATCTAGTTTTTATGACTATATAACTGTTGTAAACTTGATAATTTTTCGATAGCCATCAACATTACGCCATTTTGAAGTGCAGTGCGGATATAAATTAAGATAAGAGCGAGATGTATAATTTCCATAGAAATAAAATTAATTCTTTCTCACAGTTACGGAAACAAACCGCGTATTATAACAATGACCATTTTCAAAGTAGTCTCTTATTTATGATCGATTGTATAACTTGATTATCTCATGATAAATATACTTTTAGTCAATGCTTTCAGCCTGCATTAGCTTATGAAGTACCTAACCTACAATTACTTAGTTTGTTTACTGCAATCCTGTAAATAACCTCTTGATTAACAAGTATATACCTGAATAAAGCGGGTACACTGAACATTCACTTATTTTTATGAATGAAATGCACATAATACTGGAACTCCTTAAAACTATTTTTAGATGTGTCATTTCTTTTTATGGAAACAATCTAAAATGGTGAGTCAGTGTTGATGGCTTTTCGAAAAAAACAGCACAAACTACATCCAATATACGGCAGTGTCTGTTCTTACAATCAAAATAACGTCTCGAAGTTAATTTATACATTTTTATGATATACACGTAAAGGTGCGTTTCACCACCCCGAAATATTTTGGTTTCTCACGTATTTGTCAATTTTATATCAAATTATTCCATTTAAAATATTTGGATTGGTGAAACATACCCTATAGCAGTTTTTAAGCATTTTGATGTTTCTATTAAATATTATTGTACTACAAGTATTGAGTTACCTAAGCTGAATGATTTCGACTGATATTCTACTAGTTACTGTATGGTTATGCGTGATTATTGTATTCCTTTATGTTAATGTTACATATTTCTCAGTAGTTTTAGTCCATTCGTATTTAAAAACTAATTTTAGCGTAATTAATTATAATCGTACCAAAAATTTCTTCAGCTATTTTTATAAATAATTTAATATTACATACGCATTGGTATTTATTATGTTTTAATATTGTAACGATTGTACTGTTTGTGAATTGGTAAATATATCGAATACATTGGATAGTGTTAGGTGGATAGTTCGCCAAATGAAATTATTCAGTACAAAGCGTAGTTGAGTTTGGGGCAGCGCTCACTAGTGACGAAACGTAGCCATTTATCATCGATTTATATTGTAAGTGGGCGAAATAAATATTTAGTTGGATGCATGAATGTGTGTTTTATTTTTGCAATCATTCGTCTGACATTCCAGACCACACGAATTCACTCCAAATTCAAATCTAAAGCAGTTATACCAAACCAACAAATGATAAATATCAATAAATCAAAGACAAGAATGAACCATAATATCGTTCATAGATAATAAGCCTATAATCCTGATTCGATACCTAATTAAGTCCTAACAAAACCGAAAGTGGTCCAGCACGCCGCCGGCTAACGCGTTGTCATGCGAAACGATTATTGTATTTACCGATTGAATTTCTAAATAATAAGCGCTCTTAGGCCGTAATTGAAGGTAGTCAGTTCGACCATCGCCCCGCCTAGACGCGTGGAGCTAAATGCGTAGCGACCGCAGACGTATCTGAGGATATGTGCCGGTTATGACAACATCAATGTATGGATGGTTTTCGGAGCAAGAGTTAACAGATGGGTGTCGAATACGATTGGATTCAGGCTTGTCCTTTCACAGTTGCTGCTAGAGATTTTGCTTGATTTTCCCTCTATTTTGACAAATTCTAGTTGAAAATTAAGACAAATCTTGGTTTTCTAACTTGGTACCCAGCATACTTAAATTAGTTACCTACACTGACGGACCTAACAAGAAACACTTCACTTGGCCCAGAACACAAATTGATGAAAAGGCTGTGTTAATTTGAACTGGGCATGTGTCTGTCAGATGCCTTCTAAGCTAAATAACACACAGAAATAATTTAAAGATGTCCGTGACTACCGCTGGACCACCAACGCCAATTGCTTACATAAGTATTTGGTAAATAATCGGCGGATAATTGAATGCAATGGCAACTGGCGACATTGCATTCAATCATGCCCACTGCTTATATAGGTATTTGTCAAAATCTTAAGTAGGTAGGTACTTACCTACCTAGACCTACATCACGTGGTGCCTGAAAAAAACTGTTTTTTTTTGCCCTAGATCAAGTTGTCATCACTTCTACCTTTCCGGAAATTATTTTTCACTCACTTACTAGCTGGTTGTCCACGGTATCTGGTGTTTTGCAAACGCACTTCAATTCAAGCAAGTTATCAGTGTGCACAAATTGTAACATCGAAACATCAAGAACATAAAGCTGAAAGAAAGTACTATATATATAGATAGGTAGGTAAGTACAATAATTTATTGCCTAGCGCCACACTGGCGTCTCAGGCACTGACTTATATTCGGCCAAATTTCACGAGTGCCAAGTAATTTGCCTTACTGATCAATTCGTAGAAACACCTTAACTTGGCACCGGGATGCGTCGCATTCCAGTGAAAGTGCCAAGATTGAATTGACTATAGAGGTATGCGGTACAGAGAGTAAAGTCCCGCATACCTCCACTGAAATGGGAGGATCCTCCGACCATACGGTTGTTGTGTCTGGTGGGCAACTGCCAGATAGTTGTTATTCGGACTGTTGTATATGTTCAAATCGCACGGAGAACTTTGCTTGCGCGATGCAGAATTTTCGTTGGTAGTTCGTCGCTGATAGGATAGATGGCGTTGCGGTTATTTTTGTTGTCGTACAAATTTCGCTTCTTAGTTTGTTATGTGGCGGTATTGATGCCGCTACGTGACTTTCATAGCTTTGTTACTTATTTTTTATTAACTGTAACGTCGTTCCTCGTCACGCATCCCCGGAAAACCAGAGTTAGAGTTAGATTAAGAAACTTTAATTTCAGTTTTTTATTTTAAGAGAATCTTTTTGTTGGATAATTCAGGCACCCATATGATGCGACTATTTCTTTCAGTTTGTTCTGCTATTTTCAGTACGTTGGAATGGAACTGACTGATGCCCTATTAGGACGCTCAAGACGGTGCTTTATTGCAGCATAACGAAAACCACTTGCGAAAAAACTGGGTAGGTAAGTACCTACCAAAGTATTTATAATGATTACGTATTAGGTTATAGGTCGATTTAAAATTAAGGACGTCTGTGAAGTTTGCTTTACGCTGCGTAGTACCCCACCCCTCAACCTTCTTGAAGCGGTTACTAGAATTGGCTACTGCGTCAGTTCCGAGCTGCCATTAGGTTTGATTATAAATGTACATGCTCTTAGTCTCATTCATAGAAATCTGCTAAGCATCTGTTAAGCAAATGATTAGCGAAATACCTTTAAGGAAATTTTACGAATCTGTCTGACACTTTCTGAACAATTCAGATATTTTAATGAATAAGACTACGAAAGTACCTCTATAAATCCCATTATCTTAAGACACATCGCCACCACACTTACCCCTCTACACCCGAGCCGATAAATTCTCAATATCACCGCCCACTCTTGCCCTTAATGGACGCGCGCTATATTTGACAATATTCGACACCTTAATAAGGGGGAAGACGGCTCAAGACTCCCATTGACGCTCTCGGCATGTTGCGAATACGCAGAGACCGTCGTTGATGCAAGGCTCTTGTGAAATGAGCTCATTGTGCCATGATACCCGTAATACCTAAAAGAAATAAATATACCTAAGTTACGCATGTGTGTGTAATTATAATTGTTACTGCAACTGAGATAATTTAATGCAAGATTGCAGGTCTTTTTGTCAAGTGACGTTGATCAAGCAGTAGTTTTAATTGCCGAACTATAGTCTTAGTTACATTATTAAAGTTCATTGATGGACTGATAGCGCGCAGCCTAAACCGGCTGGATCTAAAACATATAATTTTTCACAACAGTTCCTTACAACGAAGTCATTGACGGAGGGTTTTTTTTTCTCTAAAGAAGCTAATCGGAAGATGGAACGTTTATGATCTCTTTTTTTGAATGTAAACATAGTAAACCTTAACCTTATTCTATTTGTTCTTCACAGAGCTCCACGGATTTTCGGGCATTGTTTTAACCGTCTGAGCTGATAAAAAACATGACGATAAAGTTCAATTTAACAGCTTGTAGAGTTATATGATGATGCTTTTATACCCATCTCATTCCCTACTATTAAGTTTACTGCATCGGTTATTTATTTGTAGTAATTAAAAGTCACCTGTACCTATAGGGATTATTAGAATCAAATTATCTGTGCCCCTTCAAACAGTTTCTATTATAGAAATCTACCAGTACTAACTAATATAATATATGCTAGGCTCCATCATTCCTCGTCCCTACAAAACCACATATGAATGTAGGTATTTTTTCAAAACAAAAACCCACTGAATACATCCATAAAATTGTCATACCTACTCATAACTAAGGATTCAAACCTAAAAACTGAAATCCAATTAACCAGCATACAGTTAAAATACCGGCCAAGTGCGTGTCGGGCTACGCACAGTTCCGTAGTTACCCGTGTCGTTAAACATGACAAAAAATGAATAGCTAATTTTACTATAAGATTGCAAAGTTACAAACGCACTTAGTCAAGTCATTTTCTATAGCATTATTACGAAATTTTTAGTTAACCAGTTGCATTTTATAGGTTGGTCGACTATTACTCGTTAACTTGTAAAGCCTTCTTAGCAGTGATAGTTTTTCTTCAAATTCGTTATATGTGCTACTAACATGATTTTTTTCACGTCTCCAAAAACAACCATTTAGCTGGCAGAGACACACACACACTTGACTCTAACAAAAATTAGCACTTTAAAACTTAATATTTTGCAAACGGATCCTTGGATCGAAAAATGGTTTTCGCACACTCTCAATTTTTTAAACGAACTATCTTATGACTCCACACCATGGGATAGACGATTAAAAAAAAATTCAACTAAGTACACTACGACCCTAAAAAAAAATTTGTTGTCAAGATTTTATTTTATCACTTTGTCCGGCGTGAGTAATATGTATGTACCTATGTTAAATTCCAACTTTCTAGTGCTAAGAGTCTCTGAGCTAAATCGCGGACAGACAGATGGACAGACGAACAGACAGACATGGCGAAACTATAAGGGTTCCTTGTTGAATACGGAACCCTAATAAAAAGGGAATAATATTAGAATTTTAAATGCTCATGTCAATTGTTCATTACAGTAATTGCGACATAAATTGCTTAAATGTATTAAAAATTATGTATGGACGGACGAGTAAGTGAATAAACGGGGTTATAGAGACACCTGCTTTTTTGTACCAATTAATTATGATTACACATTTCTGCTGCCAATAATATCTGCAAGCTGATACGAACCCGATACTTGAATCAGGAATAAAGTTTATATTTGTCGTTGAAATATCGTAAAATCGGCCACCTCATAAAATGGCCACCTCAAACCTAAACTTCTCTGGGGCTCTTATTTCTGTCTGCGGTCTTTAAAGGAACCGAAATAGACGGAATGGCGGGAGCTTAGTTCTCTTGTTTTACTCGCTCACTGTAGCTCCCGTCATCCCATTCGAACCTAACCTATCCATGTCGAGATGCCAAAGTTCCCTCATACCTAACCTCGGNAACGCACTTAGTCAAGTCATTTTCTATAGCATTATTACGAAATTTTTAGTTAACCAGTTGCATTTTATAGGTTGGTCGACTATTACTCGTTAACTTGTAAAGCCTTCTTAGCAGTGATAGTTTTTCTTCAAATTCGTTATATGTGCTACTAACATGATTTTTTTCACGTCTCCAAAAACAACCATTTAGCTGGCAGAGACACACACACACTTGACTCTAACAAAAATTAGCACTTTAAAACTTAATATTTTGCAAACGGATCCTTGGATCGAAAAATGGTTTTCGCACACTCTCAATTTTTTAAACGAACTATCTTATGACTCCACACCATGGGATAGACGATTAAAAAAAAATTCAACTAAGTACACTACGACCCTAAAAAAAAATTTGTTGTCAAGATTTTATTTTATCACTTTGTCCGGCGTGAGTAATATGTATGTACCTATGTTAAATTCCAACTTTCTAGTGCTAAGAGTCTCTGAGCTAAATCGCGGACAGACAGATGGACAGACGAACAGACAGACATGGCGAAACTATAAGGGTTCCTTGTTGAATACGGAACCCTAATAAAAAGGGAATAATATTAGAATTTTAAATGCTCATGTCAATTGTTCATTACAGTAATTGCGACATAAATTGCTTAAATGTATTAAAAATTATGTATGGACGGACGAGTAAGTGAATAAACGGGGTTATAGAGACACCTGCTTTTTTGTACCAATTAATTATGATTACACATTTCTGCTGCCAATAATATCTGCAAGCTGATACGAACCCGATACTTGAATCAGGAATAAAGTTTATATTTGTCGTTGAAATATCGTAAAATCGGCCACCTCATAAAATGGCCACCTCAAACCTAAACTTCTCTGGGGCTCTTATTTCTGTCTGCGGTCTTTAAAGGAACCGAAATAGACGGAATGGCGGGAGCTTAGTTCTCTTGTTTTACTCGCTCACTGTAGCTCCCGTCATCCCATTCGAACCTAACCTATCCATGTCGAGATGCCAAAGTTCCCTCATACCTAACCTCGGTCAAATCATGAAATGGCCAATTCTACGATAAGGCTACGACAAATATGAAAATATAAGTACCTATAATGTGGTGTAAAGTGCTGAATTAACAAAAAGTTCTGCCAACTATTAGTCACCTTAAGTACAATGGTCCGTTAATTATACACTTGATAAGTAATGTAGGGAAGTTTTTTGTATTACAGGCTGTGGCAGAGTGGGCCTTTAATACTGTATAAATTGCACTAATGCAAATGTGGTATATTATAGCGTTAAGAGATGGAAAATATCTGTGGTGTAGAAGTCGATTCTGAGGACAATCTGAAGAAACCATAATGAGTGAGGTCTATCTAATTTGCTTTTTCAGTAGAAAAAAAAAACCAGAATAAGTTAAAACCTCTGTGGTCAATTTAAAAACTCGAAGAACTTTTTGATCCAAAGAAAAAGAAGAATGTTTGACATCTTGCGCGTGAATGACATCTGCGACATTTTCTTCGATAAAATTCCTGGATTTTAATTGTTACTCCATTGATTTATCAAGAATAATATCCATCATGGCAGTCGCTTTACCTATGGAATCCAACCCGGAAACTATGAATAAGTACTTGCAGAAGTTGGGTGTGTCTGAAAAATGGCGCATGGTGGACGTGATCGGCTTAGAAGAAGACACCCTGAGCTGGGTCCCTCGGCCTGTGCTAGCCGTAGTCCTGCTCTTCCCACTTTCCGACGCTTATGAACAACATCGCAGCGCACAGGAAAAAGACTTGCAATCCAAAGGTCTACAGCCTCCGAAAGAGGTGTTCCACCTGAAGCAAGTTCTCAGCAACGTCTGTGGAACCATAGCCTTGGTGCACAGCATCGCAAACAACATGCAGCGTATCGAACTCAACGACGGCCTCTTGAAGAATTACATCGACGAAGCCAAGAACCTCGATGCGTCTGCTAAAGGAGTGCTTCTCGAGAACTCTGACGCTATTCTTAACGCCTACAAAGAGATAGTGCGCACAGGAAACGAATCAAGTGGCGAGGCCGACGAAACTGTCAACAATCATTTCGTAACTTTCGTCCACATTGACGGCCACCTGTTCGAATTGGATGGACGCAAATCTTATCCTATCGACCACGGCGCGACCACTCCGGACAACCTCCTGGAGGATGCGGTGACGGTCTGCCGCCAGTTCATCGCCAGGGACCCGGACAACATCGGCTTTAATGTGGTAGCTCTTGTGCCTAATAAGTAATATTTCCCATTTATTTGTTTTTGCATTTCAATTGATTAATTTAAATAAATATTAATTACATTGTCAGACGGTCATTTACGAACACGTAGAGTTAATGTGAGTTGTATTCTTTTTGCTACAAGTATCATCGCTAATGAAATAATCGCATAGCAGTGACGTGACGGGGCTGCGCAGCGGCTACACGCGATCCTTCAATATGGCACTACGAAAAATGGCGTTCATTAATTCTCTTCATTAGCGAATACCGGCACATTCAGTTAGCGTTCACCGCTGCACGGACGTCGATTTAAGTCTTTAATTCATAATTAATCTTGCAGTATTTAACAAATCGCCACTCGCTGTTCGAAACGGTGCGTTCGTCTCAATTAAGATATCCGCGCGCACTGCCAACACGGCTCCCGCATTCCTCCTTAAAATTCTCTATCTTCGGAAACTAATTAAAAATTCGCCTCGCCTCCGTGGTTCGGTGTTCAATCGGGACGATATAACTTCATTTAAAAACGAGCAATCTTGTCGAAGATAAGGGCTGGCGAGAAAACAACGAAGAGCAGCGCTCGCCACACGCGGCAGCGACGCGGCCGGACAAAAAGACAAACCAAAGAAAGAACTCCAAACTTTTAAATGGAACGCGAGAGAATTCACCGCGTTAACTATGTCGATACTGGGAAGGACGCGACATCGGTAAGTCACGTCACCGAATAAATGACGCCGGCACTGAAATAAATATATAAATATTGTGTAAATAAACAAAATAATACGGCGGGGACCCGAAATGCTTTAAATATTCAAATGAAGCGAGCCGAGGTGAAATACGAAGGTGCGCTCGCTCGAGTTGAGCCCAATTAAATCGGTGCCACTGAGGTAGAAATTAAAAACAAAAGGAAGATGACGGGGGTCCGGCGCGCATTTTTCTCATGAGTATTATTAGCGCGATGTCAACCCACAAAAAATGGAGTTAGAGGGTTGTCGTGGCCGCGATCATTATCGACTACATCCCGCGTTTTGTATTGTTTTGATAAGTGTGATGCTCTTGCGCTCCGACGTTTTGTTGACATTTTATATTCACCATACACATGTGATTGATATGCTAGCATCTAAATTAATTATACTGAGTTTTAAGCTGCATTCTTTTGCTGGTGGTGTTGTGAAAGGTCTTATACAACACGCTCCTTACATTATCTCAGACTGACTTCAATGTTGAACCATATTACTGGCTCTTCGCTCATTTAAATATCTATTTCTATGCTGTCTTATAACAAGTTCACATGTCCCATTGTGCACAAAATAGTGCGTCAATCAACTGACAAGTGCGCATGAGTTGAATTAATGGGTGAAAAACAAAACCTTAAACAGTGTTGGTTAGGGTCATTACTCACGAGGGGCCTGGCGAGAACAGATTTAATATTTGCCTATAAATCAATTATAGACGTGTGGAGTCGCTTAGCACTTAACGCTTTGTTATTGTACTGCTTTCTTAAACAGCTATGATAAATTACATACGTGTGTTCTCTTTAGAATTAGTTTTGTGCACCTATTTAGGTATGAGTGTCTGGGTGCAAATGAACTGAACTGAATGAAAGATTGAAAGAAAACGACTCAGCTTTTAAAAGTTCTTTAATCTGGAGCGTCCGGGAAGCTCCCTTATAATATTGTTACAACTGATGATTCCTTGTCTTTACCATTATTTATTGCTATGACTTACGACCGGTCTCAATAATGTACCTTTAACCAACTGTCAAATTAGCTACCAACAGTAGCTGAAACGTCATGTGACTTTGACAGTTGGTTTAAGGTAGATACGTTATTCAGACCGGCTGTTAGAAGAGCCTCTGTCGCGTATCTACCTTAGTAAGAAGTGCTCGTATCACTTTTAGACATATCTACATACACAACGTGTTACAGAATAAACGCAATACCTCTTAAGGGGTCATTGACTCATCATTATGAACAACTTTTACTATGGGACCAACACTGAAATAGCGAAAAGTTAAATCGACCCCATACATTTCTGTACGCATAACTCGACAAAATGTACTGAACAGTGATATTTTTTTTGCGATTTCGGCGTTGGTCCCATAGTAAAAGTTGTTCGTAATGATGAGTACATTGACTCCTTAACAGATACTTATTGCGTTATTCTGTTACACCTTGTATATGAAAGTTTTGGGTAAGAAATCTCATATTATTATTATCTTATGTGATGCATTTAGATTGCACTTATATCTACGTATGTATGTTTGTTCCCATTCTATTATAAAGTTCAGATTCATTAACACTCGTCGCGACCTCCGCGCCTCTCGCACGATTTATCCAAACAAAATACATTTATTTTAGACAATGAGGATCTAAGTGCTTATTGGGAGAGCAATCTACCACGGAACCTATCCTACCTTTACCCAACATGCATGGTTGTTATACATTGCTGGCTTAACGCTGAGAGTTTTGTAAAAGGTGGTATTGAATCGGTAATGAACCGTGATGTTTTGATCGGTTGATAAATGGTATAGTAAATGGTGGTTTCTTGAATGCAGGTTCTCTCCAGGGGTCCCGTGGAGGCCTACCGACACTCATCACTATTCAATAAGCTCCATTTATTGAAATTACATAATTTGTGTGTGAATAATGACGATTGTGATGAATCTTCGTGGGCGATACGAGTCTTGGAGCCGATTAACTTTTGACCGCTACACGATATTAATAAGCCGTTGGGCTGTTGGCTATTGGGCTGTTGGTTCGACACTCGGCTGGCTTAATGACATGGAAATGGAGTGCGCCATAAGCTGCGCGCTCACTCTGATTTCTGACGTCGTTTATTTGAATGGATCGTGTTGCATGGGAGCTATGGGAAGCTTTAGATAGTAGGAATGTTGTTGGTTGATAGATTTATATTGTGAAGAGTGTCAGAGAAGATGATTGAAGTAGGTATACATACAACATCTTATTTATTAATTTAAAAATACAAAGACGTCCGATCTTGGAAAGCATTTAGCTAAGACCGTACGAGTTAGCCGAAACTACAAACAAACATAAACTTATTATTTTCCCATCACAATATTTATTTATTATACCTAGTTGTAGGACATTGCAGAAACATTTGCAACGTAGGTACATTATAGAGGCTTATGAATAAAACATAATTCTCGTATACTTTACAAAACGCAGGAATGCGACAAACTATTGCTTGATTTCGACATTTTGGTAAATAACGACTGGATTTATTTCACGACTATTATTGATTGTTGTAAACGCCACCCCATTCACCTTTGTGTGGAATATTAATCTTCAGCTTCTGTATAAATACGAGTCTACATGTACCTACATAACTTGTGGAGATGATATTTAAAGACCAGTAGGTACCCAAGTGGCAAATTTGTACCTACTTACTTTGCTACAGTCGAATGACAATACATTCATACGACTGTAGCAAAGTATGATATCAAGTATAATTTGAGAAGCTCGTGGCTAAATAATAAACCCAAACGGAACGATCTTCATGGTTAAGCAACCTGCTTAGCCATCAAGGCATCCAAGGGACCGCCTGGATGGGTGACCGTCGTTGCACACTGTGATTCTTGCGTGCCTCGGAAAGCTCGTTAAGCTGCTGGTCTCACCAGGGTTGCGGAAAATGTTCGAAACGGCTACCGCGGCTCTGGAACGCAAAGGGCATTTAGAGGAACATGGATTGGTATTAGTCAGTAAGAGTCAGACACTCCCTTCCGCTACGCCCAGAGCGGAAGGAGTCATTTGATGATTTTCCATCGAAAAAAAAAAGCTATTGGTCTTATTGTTGATCATTTATAGATAGATAGATATACACACATACATAGATCTTTTACAGTCCTTACGGGTAGTAAGAAGCCAAGAAATCAGACACCAGTCTTGCCAAGGGGTATCACATTACTCAGTTACTGGGTTGTAGAGGTCAAATAGTCCGTGTAAAATACTGGTACTCAGGTCAACATCCGGATAGATTAGAGGCTGAACCCGACATAGCTAGGAAAGCTCATTGAATCAAGTTTTATTTTTCATATTCACATTTGCGCTGCTTTGTATCGTTTAACCTGTGAAAACCTTCTAATGATAGTGAAGATAAGGAAAGAAAACTTTTTTTTTTGGTACTCACAGTTGATGCACAGTTGCACACAAGTCATAAATATTAGAAAACTTAAGTTTAAGACGATAACATTGTTAGCCTCACGGCTCCGCTAAATGGGTCCAGTACAGTAGTTTTCAACTTAACCTGAATATCCACCAGCCAACTATGGTAGATGGGGTAGATAACCAAACTGGAAATACCCCATTTAAAGTCCTTCTTAAACTAGAAACTCAAGAGTGGGGTGCTGTCTAGCGTGATAAAATAAGTCCTCAAATTGCGGAGAAAACTAAACAAATTAAAATGATCCCCATCACGTTTTAAGCATCTTTGGCCGATATATTTCAGAAAACTTCAAAAGAGAGCGTTTCACACAATAAGAAGCTTAACAAAACTACTTATTAAACAGCAGATATCTCATACATAGCTAAAGCTAATAGAAACACAGATCTGAGAACAGCTGATCAATATTCACTTCTAGGTTACAATAACTAGGTACGAAGAAAAACAATTATTTCCTTCGCCAGCCATTGTAATGCTGAGCGGATGCTCTACACGGCGCACGTATAAGTCCAGTTATTATTTAGATCGGCGTGCCTTCATGTCCGACTTACTATGCAAAAACTAGATCTCCATTATTAATAGCCAATAAATTATGATGTTTAAAGATCAGACTTTCCGCTAATACATTTTCCATATTTTCATGGTAATGGAGGAATTAAAAATATGGGCTGTTGCTATTTATGGTGCAAAGAGTAACAATGAGGGAAATTGATCTTTTGCATATAAGTCTTCGGCCGCGTCTGTTTTATGTGACGGTAACTAAAATGAAAATCTAAATACGTATTGTGAATGTGAGGACCATATAGATCGCTATATAAGTCGTTCATTTCATGTTAGTCTGACAGTTTGAGTTCTTTATGCGGCCTACCCAAATATCCTTACTTTGGTATTGTTCGTCAAATCGTTGAGCTCCTTAAAGTCCTAAGTTTGAGCTACACGATAACTGACAAATGCTTGCACACTGTCTGGACAGGTCCACTCAAATCTGTGTGGTACTTTCTTCAAAAGACCACTTCAGATATTAACCTACATGGTTCTCATATGACGATACATATGAAATCATATGAGAACCATGTAGGTTAATGAAAGTTTATACAATCGTACTGGTCAAAACCAGTACGATTGTATGGACTTGTGTTTCTTCTCAGGGTAGTCAGCTAGGAAACACCGGCCGGTGTTTTCATCTAGTTAAAAAATGACCAAAAAAGATTGACGTGTAAAAGTGTTATGTTTAACCTACTTACAAAATAAATATCATTTATCATTAAAAGTAATAAAATTAAAAGTAATTTAACGAAAATCTTCATGACTGCCATGAAATCAAATCGGGGAGTCACTCATAGAGTTTAAAAAAACATGTTTTCTTTTTTTCGGAATATGCCTAGATTTTCCAAACGTAAGGGAAAACGGTCAGAAGAGACGTGAACAGGGCAATTCTCGTACATGACAAAACCACCTCTAATTATTATAGATTGATTGAGATATATTTTGATAGATTGCGAACGTTCCTTAAAAATAACGGGTATTGCCCTTCAGAAGTTAAACACACCACACGATCATTTTGGTCCAAATGTATCTTTTTAGCTGACACCTGTGCTAGCGAACAGGAGTTATCTCATTGCGTCATTCCTGACTTCTCAGAATCGAGACACCCACATCCAGCCACTTATTTACCAAATCAAACCATTATTTATATTTTTTCATCCGGATTTTCGGGTAAACGACCGAAACGCCAACATCCAACGACATATACGTAGAAAGCTCGATGATATGTACCCACAATGCGCCCGCGCAGCCATGCCGAGCGTTTACGACTTCCGAGAATCGGCCGAAGGTACCCGACGCTATCCGAAATACGGTAAATCGTCTAAATTAAGTAGATGTGACCACTCCAAGCCGTATTTATTAATATGAGGTATGTATTAATTTGGATATTAGTTTTGTTGTCGCAGTCTTTATTTTTAATTATCATGATGTAAATTGAAAAGTATCGTGTGTTAATTGGTGATCCTCGGTAGTTGATTGATAAGGATATCGCACATTAGGAGATAAAATCCAAATATTTACATATTTTCTTCTAAGGGCTTCTGTTTGTTTCTGAGCTTTGGATGAACTTTGGGAAGAGAAGTGAAAGACTTTCAGTTGTTAACCTGGAAATGAAAGTTTAGGTACATCGATATTGAATAATTCAAGCAAGTATAGCGGATGCGGTTTCAAGTTCAACGAAGTAAAAAAAACCGGCCAAGTGCGAGTCGAACTCGCGCACAAATGGTTCCGTACCTTTATCTATTAAAACCCTTAAATATTTATTTTATTCTGTTTTTTTAGTATTTGTTAACAGAAATACATCATCTGTGAAAATTTCAACTGCCTAACTATCACGGTTCATGAGATACAGCCCGGTGACAGACGGACAGCGAAGTCTTAGTAATAGGGTCCCGTTTTATCCTTTGGGTACGGAACCTAAAATGAAGAACATCCCCAAAATTCGTCAAATCATGAAAAGTTAAACCTTATAAAACCTACCTTCTCACCATTTTTCATCTCCAATCTAAGCTGAAGGACAAAGCTACGACTTTAAAAACATTTTGGAACAGTTTGTAATAATGCTTACTGACAGATAGTTTTTCCGGGTCTGGATGTGAGATTTGTATATTCCTAGAGTTACAAAGCTTTCATAATCTACGATTAATGTCCTCAGGTAAGACGTGTCCTCCTGCATGCACAATATTCCTGAGCCCTTCATTGCACGTCGGGTATGTACACAGTTAATAAGGTTCTATTCCGCTGCTGTTCATCTGAGGAGCATGATGGATAGGGCTACTGACCACGATAAATCTGTGCGTTAAACAACAAGAATGCCTGAACAAGTTATTTCATCTATTTTTACACCGAGTTCAGCCATTACCTACGCAGTTTTGTATCAATCATGGGACAGCTCGCTTCTCGCTTGGTTTATTTTGAAAAACCTTTTCGATCACAAGGAAAAGCTTGTATAAGGTTTGTTTCGGCAAATAATTTAGCATTTAATTACCTTTGCGAATATGAATAAATTTTAAATATTCGGTAGTCAACAAAGGGCATAAAACAGTTGTAGTTTTAAATTCGGCAGCGGCCGCCCGCGGCGAGTTGCTCCCTCAATGATTACCCGAATGAATTCCATTAAACAAACGCAGCGTTTTACTGCTGCGACATTAAGTCGACAGTACTCGTAAACTCGCCACTTGATTGATAAATTCTCTTCAGTAAGTGCCGGAGCGTCGCCCGCGTTATGATTGCTACCGAACGACATTAAAATCGCTGCGTCCGCGTGTAATGTACCAACATAGTTATAATATGAAGTAGGCCACTTAAACTTGGCAATATCAGTAAGTTGCCAACGTTATGAACCCTTATGGTTTCCGAGCGAATAAGTATTACGTTCACTTAAATTCATTACCTCACTTTTATTCGTATGAAACGTTTCGTAGTCCGTTAGGTGTCAAAACCTTTTTGACCACTTGAAGCACGTGTGAGATTAATCTCACTGTACGAACATTTTTTACGTAATATGGGCAATAATTTTTATTGACTCGGACAATGAAAGTGACGAAGGAGAATGAAATACGTTTATGACTCTATAAAATATTCGACACTGACTGCGTAAATAAATTATTGACAACATTTTAATTTTGGATTCAGATTTATTGTTTACTTAAAGTTTGGTATTTAAATCATTCTATATTGGCCATTCTTCGGACTCTACATTTGTCTTAAATTAATTTGCAAACTTTTTTGTTAGTTCCAAAATGATAATTCAAGTAGCACATTTTTTTGTCAGACTCTTTTGAATATGTCAGATGAAATATGGCTCACATAATAGGTGTCATAAATCTTGTAATATTGTCACATCGTCTGTGGTTGTACTATTAGATATTAGTTGTTCTGTCAGATATTTTAGGATAACTGTATCTGTTTCTTGGAAACGTAGGTACCTATGTACAGTCGTGTCCGGTTAATTGGTAAAGTGGTGGGTTAGAGTGGGGAGTGGGTAGATTAATGAGCGGCTACCGCTGGCTTATCGCGCAGCATCGCGCGCATGACTGATCATCTGTCGTGCGCCTGCGCCTCTATGGGTTTAGTGATGGACAAAACACTGCCTCTTGACTTTTTCTATCGATCATTTACATTTAAATTTATAGATATTCAAATATAGAATTGGATCCTTTGTTCGAAAAAAGCTCAGACTAACTTTATGTTCCTCCAAGTCAAAGCTAGCGGTACAAAACGCAACATACCCAGACATAACAATTAAAATACTGCAAACCAGTCAGCTAGTCCTCCGCGCATAAAATAACAATTTCGCTATTTACGATAAAATTAAATGGAACCTTATTGGTCAATAATATCGATAGTGGTATTCGTAAGGTAGTGCGGGCTGCCTTACGGCCGTGATATGACAGCGTCCGCGTGGTTTCCGAGAAGTACTCGGTACCTTACGACCGCCACATTCGGCCGGGCTTTTTTCTTTCCACCTTTTATCGGACGCATTGAAATATTTTTGTGGAGATCAAACGGCGTTTAGATACGTACATTAGGATTAATGTTGGACATCAGTTACTCTCGTATGTGAGGTACTGTTACTGAGAACTTGGACTCGCATGTTGCTGTATGGAGGATTGTTCTTTCACGATTTTTCAATAGAATGCCCATTGTGTTGAGGCATTGTTGTTAGTAAACTTAATATGGGTTTGGGAATGTTAGTTATTTTTAAACGGGTTCCGTCTCCCAGCACCCCGTGGGAGAAAAGTTTGTGAGAGCTGGTCATATTTGAAACTTTATTCAAATGAACCATATTAAAGGGAGCAATATAAAATCAAAAGAAAAGAACAACAATTTTAGAGCAATAAAACAAACTTGCAATTTTTCAGCACATTGCTGCACTTAGTAGTTATTTTTTCAGCTCAAAAACTATATCGTTTGTAAGCTTTATGTACTGGGCAGTCAGTAAACAATTTGCCCAGACCACAAAACAGTAATTTAAAAAATTATAGCACGAAACAAAACACTTGTGCCGAAGTTGCGTGATTAGTAGCCATATTTCTTAAAAGAAAATATATCTTCACGTTTTGTATTGTGGACAGGGAATAAGAACAAAAAATACTTTAAGTGATACCGATATTGCTACTGCACTTGAACAGTATCATGTTCAACCATTACAAATCTTTCAACTGAAATTATGAAAGATCATTAAAGTCGCTTAATTTTTATCTCTTGTGGGCTTCCTTTCAAGTAAAAACCTTGACTAAAAATCATCCACAAGACTGTTGATTACAACTATTACAAGTAAGTGATTATTGTCCCATTACTTTGTTCAACATAAATAATGTCTTTCTAATTTAGTTTCATATCTTATAAACCCTCCAAAAATCATCCAGAAGCAGTCATAAGTATAAATTAATCGTTAATTTAAATACAAAGACTAATTTAATAAGTGACCCGGCTCCCAAATGTCAAAGCGTTTTAAAAAAGAACGATTGAAGAAAGATGGCAGCAAGGAGAACGCCCAGGTCGGTGTCAGGAGAGATGTGACTTTTTTATACTCTAAATAAATTGGGAGTCATTTTTTAAGTTTTTTTCTTTTCTGTTTGTTATTGAGTACAATGGGTGGACAAGATGGCCTGTTAGGTAACATTTTAACATCATTATAAGTGAAAAGCTGTGAGTGATGGTCGCTGGGCGCTTGTACTGATCGAATGCTGTTCTAGGAAGTTGGTTTTAAGTATTGTTTTGTATGGGAAGTTATGTGTACTTGATAAATATGTAGTTATGGAGGATAGAGGCCGAATTGATACACTACAGTGTATGTCTGTCACAAAGGATGCAATATCACAACAACGTCAAAATTTAAATANATCGCTGGGCGCTTGTACTGATCGAATGCTGTTCTAGGAAGTTGGTTTTAAGTATTGTTTTGTATGGGAAGTTATGTGTACTTGATAAATAGTTATGGAGGATAGAGGCCGAACTGATACACTACAGTGTATGTCTGTCACAAAGGATGCAATATCACAACAACGTCAAAATTTAAATATTCTATGCTCACACAAGATTTTGTGTAATGCTTTACATTTTGCATCATTAGTAGGCATCTGTAAACGGCTCAATGACAAAAGAACGTTTGCAGAAGCTTAGAAATCGGCAAATATGCTACGTTAATTGTAACAAAAATTAAACACCAGGAAATAAGTCACTAGTAAATAATGTATTGATATTTTTAGAACCTCGTAAGTATAAGTTATGTTGTAAGGGTTGGAGTTGTTCATAACGGACGTGGCTAGTGTTTGCTGCCATCATCTGCAAAATGCAGTTCTGTTTTAAACGCACTTCCCTTCAACAGCTTTTGTTTTCAACAGACATAATAAAACAACATCCAACAATCAAACTATGATCAAAATCTCTGTCTCACTTCCGCTCGGAATTCGAAGCAAAAACTTACTGTTTTTTTTTCAAAACTGACATTCTTGTATATGTTGGTACCGTGGGATTGTCTGGGTGCTCCCCTGGGGGCCGGGGACTCCGGTAGCGCCACCGGAGCACCCCGCCGCTTCGCCACTTACAAAACCAATATTTAATTATGATAAGTTATAATGATTATAAATTAATTTTAGGAGGCCGGGCTGGTTAGGATTATGGATTCATTAAACATTATGTGTGTTCACGCTTTTTAGTGGGTAAGTTTATGGGCTAGTCGTAAATGTCAGGATGAGAAAGGGTTTGGTACCTGCGCAAGGTAAGGATGATATAGGAAGTCGTAGGAGTTGTCAAGCTGACTGTCTCTGGAAGGGTCTAAGGTAAGTTCTCGTATAACAATACTGGTTTTTGACAGCAACTTCGTACGCGCAAATCCCTTTTTTCCCGTTCCCGTATGTGGCTATCATACACAAAGGAGTTTTCCAAATTCGACTCGAAGTTCCAAAGATTAGCGCGTTCAAACAAACAAACTCTTCAGCTTTATTATTAGTATAGATTGTACCATTTATAACTCGATCCTAGCTCGGGAGAAAACTGACATAATGTTTATTAAAATGAACAAAGCAAAACTAGTGAAAATATTTCATTTTCTTCTATATCTTGGACCTTGATGACAACCTTCATTAGATGCCCTATCTTTGAGGATTAGACTAAGAAGTGTGGGATTTTTATCCACTAAGGCCACATCGGTGGTCACCATCAGCACTTGGAAGGAGAGACGGAAGACACCGTGTTCTCTTAAATGACCACCCCGGAACGCCCTCTATGCAATTCCTTTCGGGGCAAATCCTTGCGGAGACTGTCAGAAGTCTGTCTACACATTTATTTCGTAACAGAATTTGTACACTTACACAATACTAGTTTCTGCATGCGGCTTTGTCCACGTTAATGTTGGAATATTCAAAAATAAAAAGGAATTAACCCATTACCTATGACCTTCTCCAAGGTCTAATCTATCTTTGTAACAAATTCAAGGGCAGCAGCATTCTCTGTGTATTGCAAAAGCTACACTGCGATCGCCAACCCGCCTGCCAAGCCTGGCGATTATGGCAAATCCTCCCCCTTTGGGGGAGGCCTATGTCCAGCCGTGGACGTTTTTCGGCTGATGATGATGACAAATTTCATACAAATCCGTTCAGCCGTTAACGTAAAGGAAGAGGTTACAGGTAGACATAGTTGCTTTCCCCTTTATAATATTCGTAAGGACAAGGCTCTATTGAAACACTTGAAGCATTACAATAATTGTTAAAAAAAACATGCAGTCTTTGGGGACTGCCCATAGAAGTGAAAACTAAGCGAAAGCTAAAGCGTTCGGTGACGATTACGCTTTCGCATTCCATGATTTTGTTCACCCAAAAAGAACACATATATACACAGTATACATATAGCTCATAGAAAGCGTTCGGTGACGATGACGCGAGTTCAAAGATTTAAGTTTACCCAAAAAGTGCTTAACTCGCCTAAAGAAGTTTTCACTTCAAAAATCCATAAGGATGACATTTACCGTAGACACCAAAATGAATCATATCCCAGAAACATTAATGATACGACAGAAAATAAATCATTCGGATAAACAATGTTTAACAGGTCAATGTTAGAGATTGTAATAAAATATCATTGAAAAGTAAGAACATCCCCTAACTATTGCAAAATGGACTCTATTGCAAAGACATTGAGAGGACATTGAAAAACGTAACACGACCAAAACAGTTGGTGTTCATATCTCAAACAAAACATGCAAAGTATTTCTTTAACGATCTCTTATTTTTTATACGGAATCTTCGAATTCTAACCTCTAGTTACTGACTCAAACAGATCATGAGATAGGCGATGTTTAACTTTTTTTGGTCACATAAAACTAACATAACCCTCTATGATATTTAAGTATCGACAGATACATCTGGGACGCTCGGAGTCGGAACACTGCCGCTGCTCGATAAGAGATGATAAAGTAATGGCCGCGATAGCGCCCGCTACCGAATCTGATACGACACGGTAGCGAGCCGAACACTCACTCATACCATACGCCATTTAGTTTATTGAATTCCATTCTAATGACCGATCGACATCTCGACCGGCTCGGCATTTAACTCGCATATAAAAACTATACGACCATCCGCGACAAAGCCAACACTACACGCTAATTTTATTATGCGGCTCGCTTCAGCCGTCCCGCTGAAGGGCTAATCCGAAAGCCATCAATACACCGTTATCTAGAACGGCGTCTGTAAACCAAGTATACGATCCATAAATGAGTCGACAAGTGCCGGCGCTCAAACCCTAATCGCGCGTACAGATACCCACGAGGAAGAAACTGCCAATATTTATAATACTAAACATAAAATACCACAATAAAACGAAATGCGTCGATGCGCACAACTTTATGCTAATCGCCACTAAAAAAATAATAAACTGTGACCTTGTGGACGCTGCGCGTTCCCGGCGAGCCGTTATTAACCCGAGGTGCTGTTCTTAGCCACGTAATGTATGTCTATACAACTCCTAAAATCTGTCATCGTGAGTTAAGCGACACATAAATCGTGGAGAATCTGACACCGCATGAGCGAGTCCTATTGATTTATCGCTTTTCTTAAACATGAAACATGATACGCGAATAGAATCCATTAAATGCTTAGTTGTCTCCTCCAGACGAGATTTGGTAACAAGCTAACTTTAAATTAATATTGTAATGTATGATGCATTTGTTCGTGGAGCAGCATCGGCGGCTAATCACGAACACAGGTAGCGTATCAGCATCATCTCGGCCGCGACTTACGATCCATTCCGGTTATTAATGAACCCGGACCATTTTCGAATTTCGCCACCGCCCGGACAGACTATTGACAGCTGTTTATTTATCAATGTCTACTTGACTCGGGCCGAGGCATCATCCGTTGCAAATATTTGAATTAGTATTCAATAGGCACTCGCTTCGCTTTCACAACTTTGACTTGGCGCGGCAGCGGAGCGACCTATTATTGTTCATAGAAGTGTACAATAAGAAAATCAAACAGAATCCCGCTGGTTTCTTTGCTCGTATCAGTCGCAGCGAGTTTTTCCTCGCGGTGCTGCCGATAGCATTAACATTTCATAACAAACCTGTCGGCAACTGCGGGAACCCGCGTTTATTATTACGTAGACATCATGCTAATTGTTTTCTAAAAACTAAGCTTCGCCGGAAAAGCTATCCGGCCGTATCCAGGGGTTCGCCGTGCCGCCGTGTTACGATTAATTGATGCTAATTAATAAATTAATTAACCATGTTAATACTACGCTTGAGAGATTCCAGTTTTTCATGTGCCACGTTCGTATTTGTCCGAGCTGCATTTGTATTGCCAACCGCAGCATTCTACCTTTTTGTTAGACGTTCTCGATACGGCATGATCTCGTTATGTGACCATGTTCATATTTCGATATTAATTTATTGAAATTAATTATGAGCCTCGGGATGAACCACGCTCCTAATTAGGACTCTGTTATGTTATGATGACAGTCATTCATATAATAATGATTGAATCGGCATTTGATCATAATTTATGTCATATTTTCTCATTTGTTTTCGCAGTAATTAAAGGAGATCGAGGCTCGTGCGATGTTTTGTATCGAGTTCCTGCGAGTTAGCGACGTTAAGATAAGCAAAACTGATCTCGGAACGTCTTCTTCGTCCTTCGTCCGGAAAAATATCATTACGCGTCTTAATAGCGTTTCAAGATTTTTTATTTGTCGTACGCGTGGATATGAAGGTATAATATCATATAATGCGGTGGGTACAGCGGCCGGTGGAAAAACTGGAAAAACATAGTGGCACGCGCGTGGCCCCATTGAAGTCTCGCCGCCGCTGAGTATGTTGTCACGTATAGGACACTTGACGGAGATTTCTTCTTCGAAATGCATTCAGTTTCAAGAACACGACACAGCCCGTTCCTTCTTAAATCTAGATTTGGAAATTGCAGTACGTGATTCAGCCAGCGACTGCCGCCGCCGCGTGGGCGTACGACTATTTTGATGCCGTCTTTGTCTTCTCGGAATTTTAGTTTGAATCTAATATGATAAGCAAATTGTACAAAGAAAAGTTAACAATACGTCCATGTATTCTCGTTACGACCGACAAAGATACAGCTTGTGTACCATCGTAAAAAATGCTCGAAGCTCGCGATATTAGAACAAATCATAATAAAAGTGCAGCGAAAACAAATTTTGTTGGCTCGCAAGAATTTACAAGAGTCGGGCTCGCAAGCGGCGAGCACGCGTCCGAGCGAACATAAATACGAACTCCTCGGCCACATAATATAACGAGTATAGGAGGCCAATTTAACAGACTTATTGTCTCCGTGCGGGTACAATGCGAGACACGGAGGGAGACGCAAAAGGAGCACGACGCCGGGGACCCCGAGCCTGCCGATACAAAACAATGGTATTTAATCAACGATGATAAATGCTGTATTCAAGCACGTTTTTTAACGATACTGCCGTATTGTTTTGGCGGGAGCTTACCGTTGAATACGGAGATAAGTCGCCGCTGAGAGTGGCTTAGCTGACAAATTGGAATAAAAGGAATATTTATTCGTGTTGGAAATCGTGGGGCCTTGACGTGAAGCTTGCGATTCCCTGATATATTCACGTATTCTGCAGACACAAGGTAGACACGACACTGACCTCTTATAAGATGTTCGCCATAATACAATTTAACATATTTTACACTGAGATATTATGGAAGGTTACATGCAGTTGTCAATAAAGTTACATTTGCCACATTTAATTCCAGACTTACGTTGCTAACTTTTACAGCATCGATCTGTGAATTTTTGTCAACAGCGTTTGTTGTAAACGTTTGTGGGATTTAATGATAAATTTACGCAGTATCCATCTGTTAATAACAACATGGCTGATCTACCTAGCGGTCAAGTTGCCCTCTTCTATCTCCATGTTTTATTAGTGTGTTGTGTTTAAGAGGCTTATGCTCGTCAATGCGTTGAAAATATGTTTTCTACTTGTATGTAGCAACACAAATACTGCTCTAGTCATCATCATAATTTCAGCGTAAAGACGTACACTGCTGGACATTCTGCCCTGGACCATATCATCAAAAAACATCTGCGTGAAATACACATACCAACTAAGATACATTTCGTAATTCCTCGCAACACCGCAAACTGCACTTTCAACACTTCCAATCCCAATATTACGTCATAAAA
The DNA here is from genome assembly GCA_002192655.3 of Mamestra configurata. Lineage (NCBI taxonomy): Eukaryota > Metazoa > Arthropoda > Insecta > Lepidoptera > Noctuidae > Mamestra > Mamestra configurata. Next base: position 32,125 of record NDFZ01003770.1, read on the forward strand.
GATATATTAGCATTGCGTACGATGAGTTTTGTATAAATCACATGCATTTTGTTGAAATAACGCTGGGAATACGATTGGCATCTGGTCTGCGAGAGGCATCGTAAATTTGTGAGGTTTAACAGCAGGACGTCGTATTGAGCCTGAAGGACGAAGCATAGAGCAATGATTTATAAGTACCGAGCACTGGGCTCACTGGGCTCTGGCAAGCAAGACGCACCTGATGTATTTGTTCGACTGTCGACACATGACAATGACGATTGTTCTTTATGAGTTATGAAAGCACTGAAGATATTGGAAATTGAAATGTTGTTGCTCTCTGCAATGTTGGTCTGGGTTTATCAATATTAGTGCTTGTGGAGCTCAATAAAGGCTTGTTGTGTTCTATCAGATTATTTCCAAGCTCTTGTAGCTAATAATAGTTGTATAGGAGAGGCCCTTTTGTAAATTGTTGTATTTCGCAGTCTGCCTGTTTGCAATACTCAAAATCCATTTTTCTTCATAACATGTTTGGTCCGATTGGATATTTGACTAATTCGAATCCTGAACTGCATTGATGCACATGATGACAAACATTTTGTTCATCTTGATGAGCTTTGCTATTGGTGAGAACTTTGCAAACCCTTGAAAATTAGAAATGAGCTCAGCACGACCATTTTGCCATCTTAGAATGGATCAAGCGCTTACCAAAATATGAAAGAAAATTATCACCTCCTTGGGAGAATGGAGAGGGTTGTCTGGCTACTTCCGATGAGTCCTTTTCAACTGATAGTAATAACGCAAGTATTAAACGTATTGGTGCCTTTCGCCTCTCTTTAATCAGGTGCTTAACTAACATAAACCTCTATCTGAAAGCAACNAAGAATGGAGAGGGTTGTCTGGCTACTTCCGATGAGTCCTTTTCAACTGATAGTAATAACGCAAGTATTGAACTGATTGGTGCCTTTCGCCTCTCTTTAATCAGGTGCTTAACTAACATAAACCTCTATCTGAAAGCAACGGCTTACTAAAATCATATTTCATCAAAATCTTCCCCAAAGAACGTTCAAACAAAAATTCGATTCAAAGCGGAATACGATTTACAAGATATGAATCTAAACGTCTCAAAAATGGCACTAACGGTGTCCACAGCGCTGATAAAATTCCGTAACAATCAACAAAAACAACTATGTTATAGACATCGTTTTGTGTTGTGTGTGTCCTGGAGAAGCCCAGGGTCCGCGTGGCATAACCGTGCCCAAATATTTATGCGATTTATTCATATTGGGCTCTTATGGACTGGGCCTTGGGATGGTAGGCTTATGTTTCACGAAAATGATTTGCTATGAGAGCATTCTATAGAATTTTGCGGGCTTAATGGTTCTGGTGATTTTTGGTGTGCTTTCTGTCGGTATTCAGATTCTCAATTCTAGATTCTTCCCAACTATGTTGGGGTTGGCTTCGGATCTTAACGAATGCATCTAAAGCCAGTATTTTAAATGGAATGACTTTAGTTTTTGTAGAATGTTAGTTTAAATATCAGCTCTTTACCGCAGTTTAACTTGAATTCACTATACTTTAAGCTAGGGAAACTCTCATTGCCACCAACCTACTGAAAGCCTACAATTATAATTGTTTAGTCTAATATGGGTGACTAAACATATGACTAAGACAAGCCTCTGCTTGTACAGTAGCAACAACTTCGACATTATCATAATTGTAGGCTTTTTGTAGACTTAACGGCATGTATCATAACAACGGCTTTTTGTACAATCTTATGATATTCTATTGTTCCAACAGAGGAGCTCCCGTGTATGAATTGTAGCGCGAACGAATATGAAAAAGGGATAAAAGAAAATAAAACCTGATACAATAGGCTTTAGTATTAATGCTGAGAGGATCGTTGTCAAATTTTTATATCCTTCGAAATCAGGGTTGCCATACTTGCCATGTTGGAGAAATGGAATTTGGTGGTAGTTCCTAATAAATTTATTTTTGGTAGGTTACTAGGAAGTTGGTGCGTTGTTTAAGGATTTTCTTGCTTTTTGTTTCAGTCAGGTACTAGATTATCCTTTCCAGCAAATCTTTTCTACCGGCACTAGCCAAAGGGTTTTTTTTTATCTTTTGTCTGCCAAGCAGGACCGCGACTAATATAACTGACAAAGTGAAATATTTGTCAAAAAATTTGACTATTAGGGATGTCATTTTTTGACAAATATTTCATTTTGTCAGTTATATTAGTCACGGTCCTGCTTGGCAGACTAAAGACGTGTTTTTACTAACGCAGAAAATGTATGAAAGAAACTACCAAATTTCCCGGATTGTCAGATTGTCACCTGTCAATTGTTCAAATTTTTATCCTTCTAGTTATTATCGGCATCTCGAAAAGGTTAAGATTTATTTCTGAGTTACAGTTTTGCAAGTCGTTCTTCAAGCTCTCCTGAATGGAAAAATTCGTCATACACGAAAATTGATCCTCGAAAAATGAATTTCCTTTACTTCTGATCATCGACTGTGGCAACACTAACGGCCATCAGTGTTGCAATAAATACGTCTGGCGGTGACAGGCAAAAAGGCGGGAATGCGCGGGCGGCAAGCGCGCCCGGCGGTCTCCGCGCATGCGTATGCCGTGACGCTTTTTGGCCAAATTCATATTTAGAAGCACGAGTTTTGTTTCTATTTTGTATATTAACAAATCGTTTTAGTGCCATTGTGTTGGCAGTATTAGTATGATTTTAGACGGCTTTGTGTTCTTGAAGGATATCGTCAACGTACAGGCAACAAGCAAAATCAAGCCAGACAGCAAAGCAAAGCCTCCGAACCTAGTAGACTAAATGTTGAGCAAAGTAATTGAAAGTGAACCCATTGCAGCTATTGTAGAATTCGATTGTAGAATTCGATATTCCTGAAATAGTCGTAGGTACTATTTCAGGAATATCGCAGAAAATAGTTGCATGTTTTATTCCAATGAAACCACATTTACGGAAAATGCCGTTGTAGTTAACTGTCTCAGGTGACATGAACTGGTACCTAAACTGACGTCATGTTGCCTAGATCTAGAAGTGGCTACAATTTCGCAACTCACAGATCGCAAGTCGGCACAGCATTTGCGTGCTGGGCTTGCCCGAACGTGCAACATTCCCGCGGCGCCGCTATCAGATGTGCGGGCGCACGTGACGGAATCCCGCCCCCCTCAGACCACCCCCCTCTTCGTCTTCCCAGAAACAGAGCATCTGAAAGCATTCGAGAGCAGCCGACGTGTCCCCACGTCTAAGTACAAGTCTAACGCTACTCCGGAATGGGGCGTGCGTGAGTCGTTTCGAGTCCAGCTTTATCTCGCCTAGATGACTGTGCTCTGGCATTTTTACGACCCGTTCCGTGAATAAGCTAATAAGGATATCAAATGTACCTGTTGGATTACATGTCTGACCATGTAGGGTTAAGAATTTCAAGTAAATAGTCTGTCCACGAAGATAAACAAAGACGACATTTTGTTTAAGGCGTGAACATTGGTCTTGCGGATTGAAAGCTCGAGCTGAATGCGAAGAGTCGAACGCATCGGCGAAATGAGCGCTAAAATTACACGTTCTTAGAAATCGGTATGTCAACAATGGCACAGGGCTGGGGCGCAGGGCGCGGGGCGGTCGGCGGCACAGACACTCGCTGGATGCCTCTCTTTGAATAATTCGCGTTGTTGTTCGGCGCCGGTGTTAGCAATTGTCGCGCGGTTGTTTAACGATAGCATCGCGCCGCCGCGAGTCGGCGCCGCTGATCTAGATCGCGGCGTCCGCTCACCACAGACGTGCACTCGACGGATAAAGTCGTCACACACGACGTTCGCACCCGCGCCAGGTATGCCTTTGAAAAACGCAGCGCAATCGCAAACTATTCAGCGACCAGCGTGCGCTCGTGATGGCATCCTAGCAACACTGTCGATGGCTTAATTTACTGCACACCGCATTTGTTTTAAGCTTTGAGAGCTGTAAAATATGTTAGATTTATAATCACTGGCAGTCTAGTGAGAGCGCGTTTGAACATTGCGCTTCATAGACGTTTGCTATCTGGTTTAAAGGTCTGGTGGAAAGCAGGTGCCATCCCATCTCCTAAGGAAAGAGATTATCATGAAGTTAAAGTATCTACGGAATTTGGATATTATAAAAAAA